>WURT03641875.1:0-19914 GCA_009936505.3 Holothuria glaberrima | reverse complement strand
GTATGAACATGATATCTCAAGTAGGATTACTGTGAGGGATCTCATGCTTGTCATGTGGGTGATTCATTTTTGTTACAGTATATCATTATATGGCAAGGAATCACTAAGCCTTTTGGCTTTCTGGTTAATATGGCAAGGGTAAGACACATCTCATTGTCTCAAATACCAGCAACAAGGGCAAGGGCTTGGTGTACGCCTTCGCTAAATACCGTGCTGCAAAAGCCAACCAATGACCCTACGTATTATTTTTTTCACTGATGGGCCATTATCAGAATTTAAAAATAAGTTTGTAGCCAAACTCCTAATTTTGGCTCAAGAATAGCAAAATGTTGGAGTGGCAATATTTTGCCACATCTCATGAGAAAGGGTAGCTGATGGTATAGGTGGTACTGCAAAGTCACTTGTCTGGCACAGGGTGTTGAGCAAGGGTCAGGATGCTCCAGTTGTGCAAAATTCAGAGGATTTTGCAAATCTAGCCACTGCACTGATTGCCAAATGGTAGGGTCAAACATATTTCAGAAGAAGATATCAAATCATTAACAGAGGAGGCACAAACATGGGAGCATGTGCTTCCTGTCCCAGATATAAGCAAGATGCATGTCCTTCAAGCTTTCCCATCTGGCATAGACCATAAAGTTTTGTCACACAAGTGAGGTAGCTGAGCCAGACTTTTCAATCAAGTACTTTGAGAACATAAAGTGGGTGATTGGGGACTGGGTTGTAGTTATGTATGTCCAACAACAATTCCAAGGAGAAGTGTTGAGAGTAGTTGGAGATGAAGCAGAAGTAAGAGAAATGCACAAGTCTGGAAACTTTTGGAAGTGGCCACCATCTGGTTCGCCAGATGTAAAATTATAAAAGAAATCAAGTTATCATGAGAATCACAGCACCCCAAGTTGCAGGATCTAGAGGACAGTTCAAATCTGATGGAATTTAGGGGCAGCAGACTGAAATGCATTGTTTAACAATTTGAAACTGTGGTCAAATTGTGCTGTTCGAGTTAATTTTTATGTACCCCTAGGAAGGTCTTGCGCCTGCTAAATACAGTATTTTGGAGAAAAATTGCTGTTCAAACTTTGTGATCAGATTTTTACACCAAATTTTATTACCCAATACCTTTGGTATTCATTCATTATTATCTTATTCTTAAAATTTCATCCAGGTGAAAGAGAATGTACAATATCTAGGTATCTTAAAGTTGTCCATAGCCAGCAGGCCATTCCATAAAAAGAGACTACAGTATGTATAGGTGACATGCATGTCATACACATGACCAGCCAAATGTCACACGTTACCAGACATTATGAAGTGGTGAACCTTTTTTGTATGAAGTGCATTCTTTTTATTGCTTCGTACTCTCCTACTGCCCACACTGTGGTGCATAGTTGGTATGAAAATGAGGACTGTTGCTTTTCAAATTTCACAGGATTTGGAAGGTGAAGTTTGGTTTCAGAAATCATGCTTCTGTGTAAAGTTACACACATGACCGAGTATTATCTGACCTTTGACCCTAAATGCAAATCAGAATTTTAATGAATAAAAATACCTATGAGTCACAGTGTTGTTTACTGTTCTTGTATACATTGTATATCAGGTAACATCATTTGCTCTCAGAGAAACATCAGGTATAAGTCAGGTATGTGTCTTATTTTGGTTACACACAGGAATAAGCTGAGTGGCCCTCCTCTGAACCTGCTCCAAAAGAAACTTGTCCTTTTCATAAAAGGGACACCAAGCCTGCACAGCATAATCAAGATGTGGCCTGACCAACTGTTTATAAAAATTCAACACAATATCTTTACTAAAGTTACTGAAATTCCTCTTGATTAAACCAAGCACCCTATTTGCCCTAGCAGCAGCAGCTGAACACTGCTTAGAAGGCTTCAGATCACTTGTAATTACAACACCTAGGTCTTTTTCTGAAGTCACATCACTCAAAATACTACCAGCCATGGTACAGTATAATCATAACTCAAATTTTTATATCCAAAGTGAAGAACTTTGCATTTATCAGTATTAAATTTAAAAGATATTTGCCAAGTCTCTGAGACCATGTACAGTACTGTAATTATATCTGTCCTTTTGCAACATTGAAGCATCCTTCTCATTTACTTTCCTACTGTATAGAGCTTAGAGTCATCAGCAAACTTACTAATACTACAGTAGATGTGAGAGAGTTATCAATATCGTTCAGGAAAATTAAGAAAAGAATTGGGCCAAAAACAGACCCCTGTGGTACTCCACTTGTGAATTCTTTTGAAGATGAGAATAACCATTTACAGTACAACAACCCTTTGAGATCTGCCAAGCTGCCAAGAATTGATCCAATTAGCACACCTGCAGTGCCCTGGATACCTACTGTACAGTACCTGTAACTGATGCAGTTAAACCTTAAATCTATCTAATGGTACAATACTTTATCAAATGCCTTTTGAAAATTGAGGTACTGTACTGTAGATGACATCAATACAGTGATCAGAATCAAGAGACAAAGAGACATCCTCAAAAAAGATCAGTAAATTAGCAATGCAAGACCTGTTAGGCAGGAAACCATGCTGAGACAGATACAGTAAACCATTACCTAAAAGATACTTGATGACATAAACCTTGACCAAAGACGCCATGACTTTACACCCTACACTGGTTAAACTAACAGACCTATAGTTGCAAGGCAAGCTTGGATCCCCTCTCTTGAAAATAGGAGCAACATTTGCAACCTGCCAGCCAGTAGGAACAAAGCTTGAGTCTAGGTACTTCTGAAAAATAATACACAGAGGAACTGACAAAATCTCAGAGCATTCATGTAGAATGGCAGGATGGATTCCATCAGGCCCAGGGGACTTGCTAGCTTGCTAGCTGTCACCCTAAATTATATTTTTAGTGTGGGGTGTCAAAATTCTCAGTCGGTGACTGCTCTTTCATTGACATCAAAATTTGAAAATTCAAAAGATGCAGAGTAGCTCACACTCCACACAATGCAGAAAGAGTGTTTGGATTACACATTGTAGCCTTGTATGCTCACCATGACATGGCCTTACACAATAAATAGGTTTGTGTCTGCACAAGGAGGAGCTTTACACAGTTGTGGGAGTAGCTACATTGTGGTTGCTTAGTTGGGAGAATTGGAACTGTCTGGGATAACAAGAATTGCCCTTTAACTTAATAAGGGAAGTGGATCGGTTCACTGAGTCTCCACTTTGGAGTCACAGTCACTGGGATCGCAGCTTCAGAGTCTCGGTGGTTTTCCTAGGAGGGATGTTGTGTTCTGGGTTGTATGTATGTGTATGCAGTATGTTGTAGCTAGAAGACTGGCCTAATTACTCTATACTGTAGATAATCAGAGCTGTAAGCAAATGTGTATTTCGTTGATATGGTAGGGTCATACCTACAGTACCTGCCAGCAGTTAGCACAATTAACTTTGCAGCAGTATGTAAAGTAGGCTAGCCTTATTCTGAGGCTGAAACTGAAAGTGCTTAGCACAGTCATGGACCCCAAGGTGCATGCCATGTACAGTAAAGCCAATGCCGAAGTTATGCCAAGGTATCAGCGTTCATATGCCAACAAGACACAGACGTGATTAATACCTCACAAAATAACATAACATTGCCTGCTGTATGATGATCATTCATGATACTTGAAGCAAAAGTTAAACATTATCTTTCCTATTTGGCAGGAAATAATCATATTTTGCATGGGACCCAGTGTGAATTACATATAGTAAGTGGAAATGTTGCAGCAGAGTATTTTATAGTTGCGGTTTTGATTAAGAGCTAGTTTGCAGTACATAATAATAAGTATGTAATAATAAAGTGAATAGGTAAGTCGTACACAAACGTGAGTGAATTCTCAGGCCACTGCGCTAAGCAATTTCCTTCATGTATCTTTGGCATATAGTGCACTAAATGCACATGGGCATGGACCTACAGTAAGTTAAGTTAGGCCAAGCTACAATACGTAAATTGTATGAAAGGAGGATGGAGTAGTACTGAAGCTACAAAAAAGTGAAAGCTTGTGTTGTACATCAAAAAGCAAAATATGATTTGTGTGTCTCCATAACTTTACAGTGTACTGTATAATTACAGTTTGCTCTCAACTTTTAAAGTCTCACAAATGTAATTTTGTCTGTGGTTTCAAAGATTAGGAGTAATTGCCACAACAGAGATACTGTAAGTCATAGCACCTTAAGCAGGCCTTGAGTTTTAAATTTTCCAGTTGTGCTGCAAATCACACTCCTTAGGAAATAAAGGAGTGTAATAGGTGTGCTGTTTTATTAAACTTTAATAGATATATCCAGGGGCGTAGCGAAGGTATAATCTTTGGGGGGTGTAGAGATCATATTTTGGTGACAGATCTGGTGATGCGTAAAACGAGCATGAAGCGAGAGCTTTAGCGGGTGGGGTCCAGGGGCAAAGCCCCGGTGGGGGTCCAGGGGGCGAAGTCCCCGGAAGCTCTGAGGTTTTAGCATATCTCCGAAATTAAGTCTCAGGATAGGTATATTTTGGTTCATGATACATTAATCAATGCAAAGATTCCTAATAATTTTAATGTGTTAGGCAATTCCTCTTGCCATGCCACTATACTTCAGGAGCTAAACCTGAAGTTCAGAATTTGAACACTATGCGTTCAGCATTTGAACACTAGACCTGTCATGCATTCAAATACGGTAAATGTTCAAAATAGGCGTCCAGCCTTCAAAAATGGAGAAAATTGTCCAGAAGCTTAACACTGTTGTTCAAAATATGCTTTCGAACACCAGGATGCATGCCAGTTGCATGCTCAATATTTCTTTTAAGGAGAGCCATGCAGTATGCCGTGTGATCACTGGCCTGGGAGAGGGGGTTTTTCCCTCCCCTTTGGAAATTTTTGGAATTGGAACGGTGCCTAGATTGCAAATGGTGTAATATTTTAGTGTATTTCTGCCTGCCCTAATGAGGAACCCAGGGCTTGAAAATACTGTAAGCTTCTCGTTTCTGGAGCTATAAACAGCTTCCGAGACTCTTTACTTTGAAGCTTTTCTGGAGCTGTTTTACCATTGTCTGGAGCTGTTTTCAGTTCTCTAAAGAAATTACTGGTAGCTGCTTGCAACATCATTTAATAATAGTAATCTTTCAATGTTACGAGCATTAAGTAAAGAAATTCAATATAGCAAAGAGACACAAAATAAGACAACAGAGCATTTATTTTGTTAAACATTCTGTAACAATTTTAGCCCACTTCTCAGGCAGGCCTGCAGGGTTTTTCCTACAGGCCTACCCTGAATTGTTAGATTATACCAAAACCAGTGTGGTGTAGTTAGATATTGTGTGAGGGAAATGTTTCCGTGATTTTGAGATTGATTGCATCACACACCTGGAGCTATTTTTAGCTCCTGACAAACACCTACTTTTTCATTTTTCTGGAGCAGTCAGGGCCGCCTCTGGAGCTTTAGCTTCAGAGCTCCAGACTATTTTCAAGCCCTGGGAACCAGAAAATCTTGGTGACAAATATTTTACTACATAAAAATATTGTGCCACGGATGTAATGCACGGGATCAGTCTACTTTCTAAACTTTGAGATGGAAGTAGGGTAGTGGGGCTCAGAGGTTAAAATAAAGGCTTGTGAATTAGGAAGTCATGTCGCAATTAAAGCAGACAAATATGATATGCTGACAGCAAGGAACTAGCAAAATTATTCTTGTGAGGTTGATTCTGTCAAAATTTACACCTGCGTAGAATTTGCTTGTCAGATTTTTTGTGTGACATTTATCGCCGTTACTCACAAATAGGGCTTGCTAAAACACTGGTCATATGACCCGAAAAAGCGTGCCTATACGGAAGCCTTAAATTCCCTTTCTTTCCCTGAGTTGCTGACAAACTCGATCACTTGGCTAATTATACCATCAGTCGTTGATACGGCCGTCACGTGCGTGGTGAATTTGCCGACAGGCCTTCAACTTGAATGGGCCAATGCCGAAAATCGAAATAGCTGATAACAGACGGGCTGCACATTTCCGTTCTCTCTTTCTCTTTTTTTTTGTTTCATTCTCCATCTTCCCTTTCACTCCCTTCCTTCCCCTTCCATTTTCTTTCTTCCCTCTTCTTTTCCTCCTCTCCTCTTTTCCTTCCCCTCTCCCCTTTTTGCCAACAGACCAAAAATTTGTCAAAGGGGACCAAATATTGGGGGGTGTGATACCCCCCCCTGCTCGCTATGGCCCTGGACATACCTGAGTTCCCATTTTTTATCTACTGTAGGTGTGCAAGAAATCACACGTCTCAAAGTGATTAGAGGCAAGTGACGGTGTATGATCACACTTGCATGCCTCAAAATTCAAAGCTTACTTAATTACTCAGTTAGTACTCCTGAAAAAGCTACAGTACCTATAGATGATTGGCTTCAGATCAGGTTGCAGGATTTTATTCTCTGTTACTTCAATTTCTCTGATGGGATATACAGTATATAGTGCTGTAGGCTAGTAGTGATAAACTGTAAATGCAGGTACCGTAGAGGTGAGTGGAATGCATTTGGAGTGGAATAGAGGGCAGAAAAACCCTTTATAAGCTGTGATTGGGGAGAGGACATCTTTCATTCTTTGTTTTGTGCATGTATTAGGAAGATAAATAATGCTTGTAAGTTGGAGGTGTAATATGGTGCACAGTAGCCTACTTAGGCAGTAGGGGTATATTAAATGGCAGCTTACAGTACTTTCTTGGTATGTTGCATCAAAAGTGACATGACAAATTGTAACTACTGTAATTGAAGAATATACATTGCAGGTTGCTACAGAGTGCAAATTTTTAAAATGATTAAACAAGCATAGTTGTTTAGTACTTGAGCTATCATTGCTGATATTTTCAGGTGTCAGCATTTTCTTAGTTTCACTGTGTGTTCCCATGCATGTTTATATTACATTGTCTTCTCAGGAAGTTTTTCAGCTCCAGAGGCAGGCTGGACGACTGATAGCTGAAAGCAAGCTGAGGCTTGTGACAGATCATGGGGATGACAGAAGTGCAATAATGAATGCTGCCCTCAGGTATGTTTTGACTGCATGGTCAAGTGGTTAGAGCGTCCGACTTGTAGTCGGAAGGTGAGGGGTTTGAATCCTGGCCGGGTCATACCAAAGACTTTGAAAATGGAACCTACTGCCAATGTGCTTGGTGCTCAGCATAAGCAATGGAGTAGGGAAAACAAGCCAGTGAGCCACAACTGGAAAAAAGGCTGTGGCCGGCCTGACTTAAAACCAAATGGTTAGAAACTGAGCCGTAAAACCTCACCTAACTCTAACTCTAACTCTAACTCAGGTATCAGGTATCCATAACTCTAACTCTAACTCAGGCATCCATAATGGCAAACTGTAGTTTTTGGCAGGATTTAATTAAATCCTTTGGTGCAATATTTCATATGAAACTTGCAAAGATGAAAGAAACATGTATAGTATAAACCTTGCAAGAAAGGTAAAGTTCTATGAGTTTCTGATAATGACTTCAGTTGTAATCTGTTACAAGTTGAAGCAACCATGGTAACAGCAACAAGGGCAGCTCAAAGCATCATTTGGCTGCCTCAAGGAGAAGCACTGAGGGATCTCATGCTTGGCATGTAGATGCCCAATATTGAAAAAATAAAACATTGAAATAGTTACTGGAGTCAACTGTGAAAACTTTACATTTATTAGGGTTTGCAGTGGACAGGCACAGATCATGCTGGAATTTAACACTGTCATGGAACATCTTGGAAAAGTTGTGTATTTGGCTATTGCTGTGTGGAAATGAAGCTAAGTTGTTGCTTCAAAGTGTTTAGTTATATTGTAATGAAATGTGGTAGACTGGATGGGAACTGAAGGCCCTCTTGTCAATGATAGTATACATGGTGATAAAACATCATTTACAGTTTGGTGACAGATTAGATTGCTTTTCACAGAGTCATGAGGCAAGTTGCCCAGGGCAAGGTAAGTCCCACATGTCTGCAAAATTTGCTGTGGTCTGTTTGATACCTGACTCAAAAATACTAGAAGAGACTGCAACAATGAAACATTTCTTATGAATGTGTTACACTAAAACGGGTTTAAGTCATGTAATTTGCACACACAAAAATAAGATAGAGACTGGTTACATAACTGTGAGAGACAGGAATTGTTCAGCGATCTTCCATTAATGCAGAAATTGGAGCTAACCCTCAGAACACCAGACTTATAGCCAAGCAGAAGAATATTGGGACACTAAGATCAGACGTTCAGCATAAAAGAAGAAACCCCAGGCCTGATCGGGAGTTTTTTGGCAGACAGCAGATGGGCAATGGTTGCCCGTCTTAGGCATATTCTAACAGTTATTTTTGAGAGCCAAGACGAGTATTTAGACGGGCACGGGCAATTGCCCGTCTTATAATGCCAGGCCTGAGAAACCGTTGTATACTGTAAAATCAAGAAAAACATTTTTGCTTTAAAGGGAAAATGTAGTCACCCCAATTTAGATTAGTCTAGTAGTCTACCCTATTTCTTCAGTGGCTCTTGAGAATCATGTGACAATGTCTTCCTTTCTAAATGGTGAAATTTACAAAGAGTAGTTCCTTGGTTTACCTTGAATATGAAATATTTAAATCCTGAAATATCATGAAAGATACTTTGGAGAAAAGTAAGGGGAAATTTGTGAGATGTACCTACTGTATTAAAACAAGTTTGGGGTGACTGCCTATGCCCTTTATGTATATGACCTGACCTATTACATAAGTGCTCCCGCCACACCCTTTTGCAGCATACGCATCAAGTTTGAAAACCAAGTAATATCAACAATATGACATTTTGAACATTCTTGAAACTTTATCTGGACATCATGCTAGTTTCCTTGTAAAATTTAAATAGGTAAACTGAGCATTCTTTTGAAGCATTACATACACATCTCTTTGGCACTTGTACCTTTAAGACCTACTGTACAGTATACCACGTTTGCATAAATTATTGCTTTTAGTTACTTCTAGTTGCAATTTTCATGACACACAGTAAACTCAGATTTCAACTCAAACAGTCTTGCCATTAAGTTAAATATTGCACATGTACATTGATAGAAACATGTAAACGTGGTCAAAAATCAGCCTCTTGAAATGAACTTTGGTTATAAGAACCAGACATCCCTGCCAGGCTTCCTGATACATTTTTCACTTAGTTTTTCATAGTTTGCCCTTGTGATCTCAAATGTTCTTTGACCTCTGCCAAAACAGTAGGATTCTTCAGTTCAAGGATTCTTCTTCTCTTCATAACTGTGTTTTAGAATTTAGATACAAAGTGAACATACGGGTAATGTCACAGGAAATTTTACATTGCAATGATATTTATCCATTTACCCTACATGTAAAGTAATAAATGTAGGATCTCATTGGGTATAGTGCAGTGTATGTGGTGTGGCTCTTGTCACAATTTTGACAAATTACAGTGTACAGTAAGAGACCAATTGGCAGGGCTCTAGCTACAGTATACAGGTCAGCAGTGGTCAAGAGCAACTGGAGCTCCCATTGACCAACAGCTACAGTACTTGCAGTTTGCTCACTGGCACAGAATTGAATGAAAACTGTGATATGGACATGCAAAACTGACCTTCCTATGGGAAATACTGATAAAGGTAATAATTTCCTCACAAATATGCAATTCCAGAGGGCTAACAAAGTTTGGAAGGGATTCCAAAGGTGGCCCACCCTGGCCCCTGGTGTGCTGCTGTTAAAAAATTCTACTTTCTACATTATTTGTTACTAAATTAGCCTACATTCAACTTGGTCCAACTGCAACCCTCCTGCGTGGTGTGAGGGGTGAGGCCAGGACTTGACCGACAGATGGTGGCAACCTGAAGTCCCAGCAAGCAACGAGTTGCTGGAAGGATGGTGTTTACTTTTGAGATGTGAAGCATGCTGAAAATTTTGGGACTTATTGAAAAAATCTGGAAAACTTTCAGTTTCTAGGATAGCATTTTGACACTGGGTATTTTTATCTGTGAATATTTGAAAATTTGGGGTTTTATTGGAAGCCATAGTTGTCATAGGGGATTGCACACTTAATTGTAATTATTAAAGCTTCTTGAGGAATCTGGAAAACTGGAAAAACTCCCCTACATGGTGAAACCATTGGTTGTAAATTTAGCCAGTCTGTTATACAGAGTGCACATTATTGTATGTCTAGATACAATGGTAGGATGTGCATATTCCATGCTTCACAAGTTTAATATTATTCAGTATATTCGAACATGCTGTAAGGAGTTTTTACAATACAATACTTTGTTCTTTATATAGCGCATTACAATGTACATACAACATCTCAGTGCACTTAACAAAGATAACAACTATAGAACAATGAAACCAAATCATTTAAAGAAAGTAAAGAAATAAAAAAGGAATAAAAAGGAGGAGAATAGGAAAATCAAAAAGTCAAAACTAAAAGTTGAAATAAAACTCCTTACATAAAGATGTTTTCAGTGCAGTTTGAAGGAGTCATAATTGTCTAGGGAATGAATTTCAGCCTGAAGGGCATTCCATGTCTTAGATGCAGGGGATGGGTAATATACGATACATATCTTCACCAGAAGTCCACATCGCAACATGCGATATGAAATTCTCCTTATCATGATATGATGGTATAAAAAATAATTGCTTGATTGATAGATCAAAGGGGTAGCTTTGACTTTTTGGGGACTAAAATTTTGATAATTTGAATTTAGAAGATGAAATAGTGTTTAAAATTTCAGTATTCATTCATCGATTTCGTCCTTATTTAGAAAATTAGGTGTAAAATTTTTTTAGGCATATTTCAGGCACATTTAGCCTTGTCTACAACAGGTCCATATGTTTTGGCGATTAATCGATATCGCAAAAAATTTTGGTGATATTATCGATATCAATATGGATTTTTTTTCATATTGCCCAATTAGGTGCACTAAATAGCTATATCACATACAAGTTTTATGACTTTTAAAATTTGGATTTCAATTTGATTGCTTCTGAGGATATCAAACATTGTAGTACACAAACACTGGTCTGTTCCTTTAAGTACACAGGAGAAGCTGGTTCAAAGATAACCTTAAAAGTAATACAAAAAATTTTAAAATAGCAACGTTGCAAAATAGGAAGCCAGTGTAGGTCATGCAGTACAGGAGTATGTGATGATGCTGGGAACGGGTCTGAGTCACTAGACAAGTGGCAGAATTTTAGATAGATTGTAATTTTAAGAGGATTTTGCTGTGAGAGGATGAAATAGAAATGGGAAATATTAGTTAGAAAATGTATCAACTCACCTACTTTCAAAGAAACAATACATAGTAGTATTGAGAAACAGAACAAAACAAGGTACTTTACCAGTGGACTTTGTATGGAAGATACTGTAAATAGAATGTGTACTGTAGACTAGACATAGTAGTTGCAAAATGTTTTAAGATTTATTGTACACTACTTTTATAAATTTGGAACAGTACAGTGGTGTGAAGTAAACAAAGTTCGTTCAGTGGTCACATGACTGACTGCAACAGCTACTGTACTGTACACTGTGTGATGAAGTATTGTAGTAGCCTGTCTGTTTGACTGTTATAGATTCCTGTGGCCAGTACACTTGAATGAAGTAATTCAGAATGATATGATGAGATTTTTTATTTGTCATTTTAATTAGTGCAACAGTCAGAAAAGGGTAATATGGTTTTATGTTTTTTGTATTTTAGGTTTGATGGGAAGGAGTACCTCCTAGCTGCTGGTCAAGATGACCACTGCAAGCTGTATCAAATGAAAAAATCAGAAAAACCTAAGGTGGAAGGCACTCCTACAGACCCTAAAGGAGATGGTAGGTACAGACAGCCTTGGAAGGATAAGTGACAATACTTTATGTTCAAACTTGTGTGATGAAGGAACAGCCTACAGTAACACTTAAGCAAAGTTTTTGAAAGAGCATTTTGTGTCATACAAGTTTGTTGCCAAAAAGTAGATTGCATTAATCTAAAAAAATAATTTTGGTAACAAAAATCCTGACGACTTACAACTGGCCCGTAACTAGGGGTATTTGGACAACTTTTGCCTGAGCCTACTATCTAGTCTGTTGTATGTGTTTGTGTAACACATGGGATCTGACAGCTAGGAAAGCTGCTACATACATCTGATAACCCTTCTGTGTGAGACACACTAATATTTAACCAATGGATTTTCCAGCTGAATACATAAAGAACAAGATAAATATTGTTCATTGTTTCAGTATAACAAGATGTAGTTTGCTTTGATTTGTGAGGCATGTTGGTCTTGTGGATTGGTGTGTGAAAAAAATGGTTACTTCAAGTGCAGGAACATACAAGTTTGGCAAAATGTTACTAGCATTTTGTAACCAAACCCTCTTCTTACAAAAATTTTTTTCCCCATATGGTCCCCTCCCAGTACAAGTAAAGCACATTCTATCCCCAGGTTTCTTTTCTATAATAAATATAAATATAATCATTTAAGGCTTGTGGGCAGTATTGATGTTCCACAAGGTGAAGTATTTTCCTAGTCTAGGTTAAAGGGGTATGCATCCCTCTGTTATGTGGCATACATGTGCCTGTTGCTTAGTGATTAATGTAGACTTCCTGAATTGCAGTAAACTCATAGAAAACAAAATAAATATTAGTTTTAGTTAAAAAAATTTTCAAAATAAACTTCTTAGAGACTATCTTTCTGAAAGTTCACCAGACAGAGTGTGTGAATCTTGATGCCACTCAAAATTCAATGTTTCACATAAGTCAATCCAAATTTGAAGAAACTGCTTGCCAAAGTTTGGCATGGTCTAAAGAACTTTGGTTTAATTGTAGATTCATTGTATACATGGTTTGCATTCTTACAGCTCCTGTCAAAAGGCGAAAAAAGAAAACTGAAGCAGGAAAAGATGAGTCAACTGACAAATCAAAAAGAGTTGAAAGTATACCAACACAAGTCTTTAGCATTGAGAGGTTAAACAGCTGTCAAACAAATTTCTCAGAGAAAGAAAATTACCAAAAGGCTGTTTGTTTTACTCCTAATGGATTATTTTTTGTGACAGGGGGTACAGATGGACATGTCAGGCTGTGGTCGGTGAGTTTGTCATTTAAAAGAAATAGTTTTGGCCTTGAACCTGGAGGGCAGTTACCTTTGGACTACAGTATAGTCCAAATGATGTAAATACTGCAGTAAACTGCAGAAAACATGGTATCTCAAGAAAGAAAGCCTGTATGAAACTTGGAATCAGAGTGACCAATTGGTAGTTAACATCCTACAGTGTTGCATTTGTTGGAGGTCAAAGTGTGTACCAAATGTAAACACAGAATTTAAAATTTCACAATTAACTGTGTCAATTTGGAGACTATAGTCTTAAAATGGATTCAAGTGGCAGGGAATCATTAAGCCTTTGGGATTTTTGGTTTATTTGTCAGACATGTTTACAACTTCCAGTAAATCAGTTAAAAAAAAAAGCATTTAATTTCGCAGAACTGTATGGATGGAACTGCAGTAGATGGCATGTTATTAGAATTGGCAAAGAATTACTGACACTTTGCATTACCTCTTTTCATAATTTTGCATAGCCAATTTGTTAGGGAACTGTCTAAGAAGTGGGGAACTTAGAGGAAAGATCTTTAGAAGGATAAAAGATGTGAAAATATTTCTAGAAGATTCTGAATGTGAAAATAATTCCAACATATTTCTATTGGGGAGTATACTGTATATAACTTTTGACTGAAAACACTTTTTTGTCTACATGTTCACATACCTATAAGTCTTTCCCTATTTGCTTTCAGTATCCTAGCATGACAAAGCAGTTAGACATTGAAGCACATACGAAAGAAGTGGATGACATCATAATAAATCCTGTAGGAAATAAGGTGAGCTGTGGGTTTAATCTCACATTAAAGGGAAATTATGGGTTTACATTCATCAATATGGCTAAGGCAGAGAAGATATTTTATCAGTATTTAACCATTTAGTCTTACCACCAAGATCTGGCAGTAGCTTCCCTCCCCCACCCCCTCCCCCAAAATGGAATATTATGGATTTTAAGAGTTTTGAATGTTGCATCATTTGAAAGGTGGCCCAAATTATTCAAATAAAGGAATTTCTTTCTGTAAGAACTATCTGTCTTGAACTTTAAGGTAGTAAACTGCAAGATTTTTCATAGCATGTCATTTTAAATCTATAGGTCATGGTTTTATGTTATGAGAATTTTCTGAAATAAAAATGTGGAAAGCACATGTACAGGGCATACATAGTTGCACCTGGCTCAAATTGAAATATGTGACATGGTGTATTACCATTATTGTTTTTCTGCAACATTAGTCTTTTACCGTAGATGATTTAGATATTCCAGATGAAACTACAAGTGAAGTATACAATGAACAATATCAAACCTTCGGGAAATTTTCTTTGGTCAGAATTAGTGTTTCTGCTAAGCCCTTATTATACAATAACTTGCCAATATGACAAACTCAAGTTTTGAGAAGAAAGTAAAAGAAAAGATGATTTCATTCCCTCTTGAGATTGGTGCAATGTGACAAATGAGAAATCAAAAATGTAGATAATTCAGGTTTTTTGTAGAAACAAACAAGTGAGATATATGATGAGCAATTTCAAAACTGTAATGATAAAGTTATTTAGAATCAATGTTTCTGCTATAAAATCCTTATGATGCAGTGACTTGCCAATTTGACTAACTAAATTTCAGAGGTAAGAATAAAAGGAGGATTTTATTCTCTCCTGAAAATGGTAGTACAATGTAACAGCAAAGAAAAGAAAAACAAGCAAGCTAACCAATCACCAAAAAGTTAAGCCAGACACATTTCAAAGAACTGGATTGTAAAGTTTTTCCTCAAGTAATGTCAATACTGCTCAAACAACACCAGAGATCACCTAAAACCAGTGATCTTTTAGGGCCTGTGGACCCTTGACTCCAGCTTTTAAGGGTTTCCCACCATTTGTGCTTGCAGTTATATGGTATTTACTCTGTATTTAGTGATTAGCCAAATGTTCAGATGATGGGCATTTTGAAAATACTGGTGATAATGAGGTAGAAAAAGTCCTCATTTTACGTGGAACTGGTGTAATTAGTTCAAGTTGAAATGATTTCATTCAGCTTCACAGGGCCCACCTCCTTTTCCAAGACATGTGCAATTCTCCACACTTCCTGGACAAATGCCTGAAGATTAACTATTGCCCAAGGTCATGTTCTGTTAAGTGCACCTGTCTGCTATGCATTGTAGGCTACAATGATCTGCACAGGTCATCACTGACCAATCAGAGTTGCTTATATTTGAAGGACATACAGTAGTTTGAATTCATGTCAAAGTGCAGCCACTAATTGGGAATTGAGACACCCAGGGTTTGAAAATATAATCGGTGGTGATGCATGAGGTCCTTTGAAATCAAATCTGTATGGCTTCATATTGTAAATGAACAAAAGAAATTAATTTAAACAGAAGTTCATAATTAGTTTGAAGTGTTTCTACAGAATGTAAAAATGAATCAGTTGTAGCATATTTCAACAGATTTAAAGTTTGTTCTATCATATTTTGTATGTTTTCTGAAACAAAAAACAAAAGTTCCAGGTTGTATTCCATCATTAAAGTCTTCCTTCATTGATTTTGAATGCTAGTACTTTCACTGAAATTTTTTACTGCAGGGTCACTGACAGTCAAATTAAGAAATTAAATTTTCCTCTGCGATAAAGCGATTATAGGCCTTTGTGTGTGGTATAGTTGGTTGAAGTGAATGCAGTACTTTAAAGGTTTGTTTGTCCATTTTTGTTATTTACTGGAGTTTCTGTTAGGGTCAAGTTGCATTCAGGATAGGTTGTTTCTGTCAAATTCTTTTAGTTAATTTCCTTTGAAATGACATAGCTTGTTTCACAATTAGAAACCAGGAGTAAAAAAAGACATGAACAAAAAATCAATAGTACGGTATATTATTGCGGAGGGGAGTAGTGGTAGGTTTAGATTAAATATACTGTGAACTCTGGGAGGACTAATAAAAATTCTTCTTTTCTGCCTTTTAGATCGTTTCATCTGGTAGGGACTGTTTGGCAAGGGTTTGGCATACTAAAGATGGTAGCCATGTTTGTGACTTGCAATGGAATGGATGTAAGGATACCAAACAATACAGGTATAAGGCATGCAGGTGAGTCAGCAGCTTACTGTACCATCAACAAGATTTACTGTCTTTTTCACTGGCAAGTTTGTGAGATGTTCTTTAGTGTTCTGGCTTGCTGTGCAGTTGTTTTTGTCCGGGGTGAATGTTTCTGCTGGTCTTTGTAATAATCACATACAGTCAAATCTTCATGTTCCATTTTTAAAACTCTATCTCAGCCTTTCGTCTGACACTTTGTCAGACTGTGTTTCCTAAAAACTAGATATTCGTTACACTTAGTTTCATTCAGTAATCCGCAAGCAGTAAGGTGTAGAGGGATTTCATTAATGTCATGTAATCACACATCTCTTTGGTTTTGGAAGGCAAGATCTTGCGTCTCTTTATTTTGAAGGGCAAGTGTCCATCATTTCATGGTAGTATCTATGGTTATGTCGTGGGCCTGTGCTTTAAATACGCTTACTGCATGTGTGTTTTGCCCTTCAGTGCCTGGGAATCCCACTTGCCTGAAGTCACAGGAAATACCTCAATAGGGTATTCAGAAAGTTAAAGTCATAGGTCCTTCAGGGATCATATGTGGTCATTGTTTTAAATCATGCAGTTTGCTCCATCATCTACAGATATCCAGTGATTTCTTGAAAGTTGGTCACAGCAGTTTTGACAGATGGTTGAAATCATGTTTTTAGGAGTTTTAGAGGATGGGATCTTCAGGGGTCATTGGAAATGTAGTCAAGTGTCAGAGGTAGCAATGGAATTGTTTAAGACCTGTATATACTCTAACTATACATGCCACTTCAGAGTGATGGTTGTTGTTGAGTATTACATTAAAGCTGTATTATTTTTTATTGACCTGCAACAAGTAATAATTCATGTACAAGTAATAATACATGTACCATATCTTCATTGGTCTGTTATCTACTACAACTGCACTGCTCTCATTTGTAATCAGTCATGAATTGGGAATCTACTCACCTGAAAAACCTTACAGCAGAGTAGTTACATTGAAGCCAGCATATCATTCTAGTATATTCAGAGAAAAAATAACCTCATTGACCCCTTTGGTGGAGAATTTTTATGTCATCTGAGTAAAGTAGGTTTAAATTTGAAGTATGGTTGTATAAACATCACATAATTTTTTTGTTTACTTTTCTAGGTTTGGTTTTTTGGATGGGGACCCCACTCAGTCAGCTCTTTTCACAATACACATTCCTGCACAACAAAAGAAAGGTCAACATTCATACCTTTGTAAATGGAATGATTCAACTTTCAAGCCGACTAAGACAGTGTCAGCGGGAAATGAAATTTTATCTGCCTTAGCTATAAGGTACGTTGCTACATAGTGATTGTAACTTCATGTGATTTAACTGCTCTGTGAATCAATATGATTTTTAAAATAAGGCTTTGAAGATAAGTTATTTAATGATGCTGAAGATAAAGATTTTTCATATTATGAAGATAACAAGATGTAATTACAAAACGCTGACATTGACAAATTGATGCACACAGAAGGCAGAAGGAGAAAAGGTAGACTTTATCAAGTCAACAACATACTTAACATAATTGAGTCTTTGAACATTTTTAAACCTAAGGTTAAGGTATACTTGTGTCATCTGACTTTTAAATAACTTTTCTTGTTTTACATACATTTGTCTCGTTGTTAAAGCTACTTTTGTAATGCAGGTTAGAGCTTTTTGATTTTATTGCAATAAAAATGTTAATTATTATGACTATTATTTTTATACCACTTGCACCCTAGCAGAATATAATCGCAAATCACTGCATGCCACATAATGTTGCTAATGAATGTTTATCTTCTCTGCATAATAACAATGCACCAGTAAACTTTTGTTAATTCCTTCTCAGTCACAGCGGCCATTTTATAGGGGTTGGTACAATGACTGGTTCAGTTGGTGTGTATGTGGCTTTCAATCTTCAGGTTAGTATTAATTTGCTGCACCAGTCACATGGTGTAAGACATGTTCTAATTATCTGTTCTCACGTTGGAGTTTTGTTCAATGTTTTGTAGATTTCTCATATCCCTGTGGTTAGAAATTTAGGGTAGCACAGTAACAGTATCAACCATGTACACAGTTAGTGAAATAAGTTCAAATACAGTAATAGCAGGCTTTGTTCAAAGTACATTAGCTTTATAATCCCCTGTGTGAAGTCTGTGCAATGACATTTATAGTGACTTAGTGACAGCTAATTAGAATTTTAGGCACTCTATAGTCGATTTAAGAAAGAGGTAAAACAATGTGGTATGGTAAACTTGTGAAAAACTATCAAAATGTAGTGAAATTGTACCAGATATCTGTAGAAAATGGAGGAAGGATGCTAAGAGTATTATATTGTTTTTGTAGATTACAATTATCAGGATAGATGTATGTGTCTTTCAGCATAAACAGATAAATTGCATGAAGAGAAGTCTACATGAAGACAATGAAATTGAAAGGAACTTCCTGTGGGTGATTTTGGGTGGATGTAGGTCACCAACTTAAAACATTAATAGTGAGAATAAAATGGAGCAGTTTGACCTGCTTATTTGTCTAAGACCCTTTGTACCTTTGTAATTATCAGACACAGTTATTGACTAAAACATGATTAGACCAGGGAGCCTTTATTAAAGAGGTAAAGCATCCAATCCCATTTCATTTATCAGGCAATACACACTTAAGTTAATAAACCTTTTTATGAGGAGAGAATTTGACTGACAGGTCCTTCATTTCCTTTTCTAAATTTGTTTGCTTTAACTGTCCCAGTGAGAGTTTGATTTTTTCATACTAACCTTATCTTCAAACTTGATATAAGAAAAATTATCTGTTATGCTGACACAGGTGAAACCTTTGTCACCATTTTAGTCTAAAGGACTGTAAATGCACTTTTAAGTGATCCAATTTCTTTAAAATTTTATGAAATTTTAAAAGGTTCTGGATTTTTCCTAAAATTGGGAAACCTGAATCCATGTTTGATAAGTTATTCGAACTTGAATTAAACCCTTTCAAAAGTGGAAACATCATACAAAAATACAATGCAATATATTTTCTTTACCTTGATGTGTAGCAATAATTATGGAATGCTTAAAATCATCCCATGAATTGTTGAAATCTAGCAGATGACATGCAACATTCTGGTTATTTCCTCATCCAGTTAAACGGTTTAAACTGTTGTTATCAAACATGGATTCAGGTTTCCCAATTTTAGGAAAAATCCAGAACCTTTTAAAATTTCATAAAATTTTAAAGAAATTGGATCACTTAAAAGAAACGGTTCAAGTCACATAAAAGTTTTAAAAGCAGGTCAATTTGGAGCTTATTGTGGGCAAACCACATAGTTTGAAAGTAGGGGTATGTTCATTATCTCCTTCTGTAATAGCTCTGATTAGACTGATAGATCCTTCTGAAAAGAGTGATGGTGCTGATTAGACTGATAGATCCTTCGGAGAAGAGTGATGGCGCTGATTAGTCTGATAGATCCTTCTGAAAAGATTGTTGGTGCTTATTAGACTGATAGACCCTTCTGAAAAGAGTGTTGGTGCTTATTAGACTGATAGATCCTTCTGAAAAGAGTGATGGTGCTGATTAGACTGATAGACCGTTCGGAAAAGAGTGTTGGTGCTGATTAGACTGACAGATCCTTCTGAAAAGAGTGATGGCGCTGATTAGACTGATAGATCCTTCTGAAAAGAGTGATGGTGCTGATTAGACTGATAGACCGTTCGGAAAAGAGTGATGGTGCTGATTAGACTGACAGATCCTTCTGAAAAGAGTGATGGTGCTGATTAGACTGATAGATCCTTCTGAAAAGAGTGATGGTGCTGATTAGACTGATAGATCCTTCTGAAAAGAGTG
>WURT03641864.1:0-15001 GCA_009936505.3 Holothuria glaberrima | reverse complement strand
ATTAGTGGCTGGTGTCAGTTTTTGTGATAGGTAATTCCAGACTGTGTTGTTTATATTATTACTTTGTTTTCCTTGAATCCGTTCTTTTGTATTTTGATGCTTTTCACCATATTATAAGTATTTATTATTTTTATGTGTCATAGTATTAGTCTCTTGTGCCTCTTTGAAAGATATGGAGAATAAACAAAACTGAACCTGAGACTAACAGTGTATCATTACAAATCATCAACATTGTACCAGAGAGTCTGTAGGAGTACCCAATCTGCAGAATTTCATGAAAAGGGCCATAAAGCCCACATTGGACCTCAAACCAAAACTTCCAGAAAAGCATGAACAAATCACTAAGCAAGCTTCATGACAGGCCGTCAACTCTGTTTAACATTAATTGGAAGACAGATTAACTATTTTGCAATATTTCACAAAATGAACCCTAAGGGACATGGGACCCAAAATTCCTGAACACCCTGAAGGTAACACTAACGGAGTATCATTATGACGAACCATCAAAATTTTTCAAGAGAATTTGTAGGAGTATGCAATTTGCAGAAATTTATAAAATGGGCCATATAGCCCACGTGGGATCTTGGACCAAAACTTCCAGAATACCATAAACAGATCACTAACCAAGCATCATTATAACAGGCCTTCATCTCTGTTTAACAATTACTGAAGGAAAAGTTAATCACTTTGCAATATTTCACAAAATGGACCCACTGCCCATCTTGGGCCTTGGAACCCAAATTCCTGAGCACCCTGAAGGTACCCCTCACCAAGTATCATTATGAAAATCCATTAAAATTGTTCAAGAGAATTTGTAGGAGTACACAATCTACAGAACTTCATAAAAAGGGCCATGGGACCACATGGGACCTTGGACCAAAACTCCCAGAAAATCATACACAGATCACTAACCAAGCATTATTATGACAGGCCATCAACTCTGTTTAACATTAACTGGAGGAGGGGTAACCATTTTGCAATGTTCCACAAAATGGACCCTAGGGCCCATCTTGGGCCATGGACCCAAAATTCCTGAACAGCCTGAAGGTACCACTAACAGAGTATCATATGACAAACCTTCAACATTGTACAAGAGAATCTGTAGGAGGAGAAGCATTTTGAAAAATTTCATACAATGGGCCATAGGGCCTACATAGGACCTTGGGCCAAAAATTCCTGAACACCCCAAATGGCTCACCACCCAAGAAACATTGTGATTATACAGTAAGTTATCCCCAAGGCATTGTGATTGCACAGGCCACTTGATGAACAAAGACCTGTAAATGGGTCAGATTTCAAAACAGCCTGCATACGCATCTGCAAGATAGCAACTTAACGCACAACCAAGTACGCTGCTGGCAGTACAATGAATAAACAGCTACCTGTTCAGCAGGCACAGTGAACTCGGTCCTACTTAAACGGCTTAAAAACCAAACATAACTTTTGTATATCGGAATGCAAGTAAGCAAGTATAAATGCTCTGTTGAAAAACAATCATATACCAAAATTTCAGCCCAAAATCTCCACACATCAAAAGGCTATAGACTTTTGTTGAAAAGTTGACGCCATCTGCCGCATCGGCCCCATTTTATAACCTCACACATGTACTGTGTACAATGTGTGAGCTAAAAGACCAACTGTCGCAGCAAATGACAACTTGCATTGCGTCGTATACACCATCTTCCGACGAGGTCTCTAGTCTGAGATACCGCACCACGTAAAAAGAGTACAACTCTGCGATTATGGACCGAATTCTAAACTTTTACAAACACCGTGGAAAGCCAATTATTATATGGCCACTTGGTCAGGGTTCACAATCTCGCATATTTTCAAACTTCTCAAAATTTCCAATCAATAGAAGTCGTAAAAGTTTGGTCAATAGCCATGCCATACAAGATCTTCCCCACTCTCGTGGTGCCAACTGATCGCTGATTGCCCGTCAAAACTGAGGAAGGGGGGGGGGGCTACTGCACTCTCACAACTACGCCCCCGTATGCCATTTTCTGCAACATAACTGAGATACCTGCTAATTTCGTCTGAGATCTCGCCTGACAAAAAAAACAAAAAAAAAAACAAAACAAAAACAAAACAAAACAAAAAACAACGCTGCGACTATGGACCCGATTCGAAACTCACAAACACCGTAGAAGGCCAATTATGTTATGACCACTTGATCCGGGCTCTCAATTGCGCATACCAATGGCAATTTCTCAAAATTTCCAATCAATAGAGGTCATAAAAGTTTGGTCAATTGCCATTCCATTAAAGATCTTTCCCTCTTCCTTCTTTTCCTGCGAGTGGTTGTACCAACTGATCGTTGATGTGCCGACTGACAGTCAAAACTGAGGAAGGGGGGGGGGCTAATGCGTCCTCACAGCTACGCCCCTGTCAGCCATTTCCTACAACATGCTGTGCAAGACAAAAAAGTTCTTTTCCAAGGTCATAAAAACATGACTGCTTCAAAAGCAAACAAAAGCAGAAAATGAGAGATGAGCATGGAAGACAACAAATTATTGCACAATTGAATATAGCAAATTATATCAAAATATCTCACAATTTTATACCACAGCAACTGAGTTAGCTTATAGAAGGGAGGGATTTGATGAAAGAAGATTATTTTCCGACCTGTTCTAACTGTAGATTCTAACCACACTTTTAATGTGTATGGAGTCGCCTCAAAATTATTGTGACATATTAATCAGATCTTTGAATTTTCCATTTCTACCCTCATGTTTGTTTCAAATTACAAATATTGCATTTTGAAGGTACACTAATCAGTTATCTGGCAAGAATCTCACCATTCAGCTGAAAAAGTATTTTTGTATAATTAAATAGCTCAATAGCACTTTATAGAAAGGAGCAAATTACCCCTTCAGTATGGGTCGAGACATCTGCCCTTTAACTATACACCAAAAGAGACAAAAATAAAGGTTTCCTGTTGAAATATATTGTTTATTTACAATGAAACACCAAAGTGCAAAACATGGAAAAATTGACTTTATGCAAAGACATAATTGTACAGCTTGATAGTATGATCTTCAGCACTAGTGAAAGAAGTGATTTCACAAAGATATCTTTTGAAACAAGTTAAAGAAAAGGAAACTTTCTTCAAAAGATGCGTACAAATTTCATGATGATATCACATTAAATGTGATCATATGAATCGTATTTAAAAACAAGTTATACTCTTTACATAGAAGCTGCCAAGGAGGTTCAATATTTAAACTGCTTTTTCCGTTTAAGTTCTTTTTCTTCACTCAATTTACTTCTTCTAACCTAACCAATGTGTACAAATGCAGAGCTCCTACAAATGGAGTAAAAGCAAAGTTTTTGTTGCTTGGTGTTATTGTTCAACCCCAATTGTTTCTCTAAACTCACATTCTTACCACGATTGTAAATTCACTGAGTTTAAAACCCTTAATCTTACAGCATATTTGCCTCACTATCCTACGTCCCCCTTTGAATTCCTATCATATATTATGTTCTGACATACAAGAGATCAAAAAGTTGCTTGTGAAAAACACGGCTGTTATCCTAGTTGACTGATTAGAAAATGTGCTTGACTTTTCTTAAAGACAATGCACTTAAAGTTGAGTACATTTAGCGGAAATAGGTGATCTTTAACTATCCCGAACAGCTTTGGAACATCCTGAATATACAGAAAACTTGACATTCTTTCCAGCAACCCAACAATATCTAAATGATAATATTTTTGAGTCAGTCCATACCTACATATTTTCATAAATAAAGTTTGTATCTTTGAAGATCCTTCCTGTTACTGTGGTTTGGATCATTGTGTGATCCTTACTCAGTTTTATGAAAGTGGCAAGGTCATGAGACATGATGGTATATTGTTTAACAAACATATACCTCATGTCAAAGAAACCATGGAAACCAGACTTGCCAGAAATGCAGTAGGCATGAAAACTTGATGCACTAAGATTAAGAGATAATTGGGGCATGGAGAGGGATTCAATTGAGCTGCTTGTCTGGAGTGAAATTAACTTCATTAAACCAGTCATATTTTCCTGAGATTTTGGCAGTTTTGGTGGGATTGATTTAGATGACTACCAGCAAATCTTTTTTAGCTTTGTTTCCACTGACATTTCAGTCAGCAGTAACTGTACTGTTGTTAATCTATATGATATTATCTAAACCTCCATAAATCTGGTTGGTTTTGGGAAGAGTTGGGTAGACTGGGCGTGAGGATGATCTCAATTGGAAATATTACCTTCCTGTGGCTTGTTACCATTCAGAATGACCCTTAACACTTTTCACATTAAAGAGTGGTGAAATCACTTGCAACTCGCTGACATTATTCCAGTAGCCAGCCATATCACAGATGCAAGCAGTACCCTTCACTGTATTAGACCAGGAGCACACAAATTATGCCCCACAGAGATACTCAATCCCATTAATCATTTGATGAGGGAAAGAATGCACCAAATATGAGTATAATTTTCAACTTCGTATAGGCAGGAGGAAGGGAATTCCCTCATTTGCTTGGGTAGATAATTTCTTCTTTGAGATGCCACATACAGCAAGTTTGTTGCTTGAGTCAAGGTTTAGATGGTCTTTGCAGATCATCATTTGTGCTCCTCTACCCTAGACCATTCATTGATTTATCTTCTCAGTAACCTTGAAATTCATCAGCATTTACTAATCATTTCTCTATCTTCTCCACTTTGGGTTTTTTGATGGTTCCGATGGCAGATATCACCGTTGTCTTGGCTCCTGTCGCTGAAACTGTGGTAGACACAACTGAAGGGTTGGAGATAGATGTTGTAATGATCGCTACTTGAGGGCGCCCTAACAGGGGCATTGGATTTGGATTTGGAGCAGGGGCATCCCATTTGGACTTCCTTTTTCTGTCTTCTTCTGGAAGATACAAAGAAAATATAGAAAAAAATAGGAGAGCAAAAGACAAAGAACACCCCACCGCCAAAGAAACCAGATAAATAAGAAAACAGCACAAGTACTTCACTGTAACAGTCAAGATTAAGCAAATAAATGTCAGGTTACTTGAAATAAACTCCCAAAACAGGATGAAAAAGGATGAAATTATGTCAAGTATAATACCTGTACTGTATGTTTGGGTTACTACACATTAGAGCTTAAAAATAGAAGAATTATATATAAACAGCAAAACAACTGGCGAGTAAAACACACTTGGATGATGGACAATTTACCCCCCCCCCCCCGCAACAAAAATCACACACACACAAAGATGTTACAAAACTTTCCCTCCTTTCCTCCTAAACATTTGCGGCTAACAAGTTTTGGAAGTGATTCTTCCCAAAACATTTGAAAGAGCTCCTCCCTCACCCCAAATTAACTTTTTACCCTGTGACCCCCTCTCTATGAAACTAGAATGGCTCCTGTGCTACCAGTTAGAGCACCTTGTTTAGCTGGTTCAATGTCCCTCACAGTGAAAGAATAAAAAGAGTAATGTTTTAATTGATTTAAACTGGTAAAAGACTGATACAAAAAAAGCCTATCTCCCATACTGCCAGAGACTGAATCTGTGTATAGAATAGCATCAATCTTGAAGAACCAAGGCAGTTTAAGAAATCAACCTTGAACTTGATCAAGCAAGGCTCAAATTACTGTAATATCACATGACCCCTCTACCCCCTTCACATCTGACTCCACCTAGGAGTGATGTGTAGCAGCTACTGTACCAACACAGAACCTTGGCCATCTGGGCTCCTTCATTTTACCACCAGGAGGTGGGGTGGAGGAAGGGTCTACCCCATCCTCTACCCCCTTTTTCACTTATGTTCTTAAACAGTACTGTAAAATTAACTCAAAATGTATTCTCAAAATAATTCTCAAAAATGATGCATAACATCCTGCATGATTTTCTGGATTTTTTTACACTGATGGCTTGTAAATAGTAGGGTGAGAGGCACAGTAGATATAACTGAGCAAAGCAGTTGTGTCAGGCAGATCATGGATATAATGCTACATTCCCCATTTTGCCACAAATTTCTCTACTAAAGTATCTGACATAATGGCCAAGTTTGGCAGGTCAGAAACATCACCATTCTACTAAAGTATGAGACAGTACTGTTTCTCTCCCATAATGGCTTATAACTTGTAGGCCAACCTAGCAGACTGCTGACAAACCATGCATCGTCACTGCTCTAGACTGTAACATAGATAAACTAGATTATGATCTTTTGAAGCTGCAGGAATGAAGGAAATTGTAACTGTATGATGACAATTGTGGTATTTTATGTGATGTCACAGAACATGTGCATGGCATAACCATAGATACTACTGTAATACAATGGACGCTTGCCAGGCAAAAGTGGCTAGCAACCAAAGAGACGTGCCATCACATGATGTCATGAAACACTTCTAAAGGATTTGGGATTATGCCAGTGTGCTTTCTACAATCATACTATTAGTGACAATTTCCTGGAGACAATTCCTCATAAAATAAAAATTCAACATTTTACTTCTATACCATAAGAGTGCCCTCTGTTGGAATTCTTAGCTTAAATTCTAGATAACAGGGAGGGAGGTGGAGGAGGCACACAAAGAGACCTATACTATCTTTTTAGGTGGACATTCATGGGGGTACCTACAAGGCTTTATTAAGACACACACGAAACATTCCTTTTAAATAACTCACACCAATAAGAGAAGGTTTAAGACTAGCCTGCAGAGCACACAAAAGTTTTTCATTCAGTTCGTTATGACAAAAACGCTAACATCTCCAGATGTTAGAGACAAAACCTCTTTTTTATGACACCAACTTCATTTACGTAACTAGGTGATGCCCAGCTAAAATTGAGGCAATAATACGTTAAAAATGAAAAATCACTTCCATCTCGCAGCACTATGTACAGCTGTAGAGGTCATTGTACTTGTTACGAACAGTCAGTGAGGTACATCACTTCAAACAGGACATCACTTCACACCAGGGTTAGACTAATGGGTAAAAGCTGAAATTAATCTCATTAACATTAAGAAAATCACCTTTGGGGCTTTGGGAAAGGATCTTTGATGATTGCCAGAGAGCTGGAATGGGTTTAGCCCCTTGTGGTGGAAGCCCTTCACAGGCAAGATAAATCCCCTTTAACAAAGCTTTTCAAAGGTAATGGACTTGAAACCCTATTGAATTATATCTATCACAGATCCACTGGAAAACAAAACTTCTGCCTGAATCTACCTCCTCCCCTATCCTCATCCCTTCCCCATCCCCTATCCCCTCCTCTATTTCCTTTCCCCTCCCCACTCCCATCACATCAAACTGCCTTACTTAGTACACTGACAAATGTTTGCAAACAGAGAGCTTCAAGTAGCTTTGCGACTTTCTATGTTATTTAAACAGAGAAGTAGGTAAAAATATTCCCCCGCTATGCAAAGTTTACATAAAAAAGAAGAAGTGTTGGCTAGTAAACTCTGCTGCTGAAAAATGTCTTTGTTTAAAAAGATAAAAAATATATATCAGTTTTGCTTGTCATTGTCATTTGTTGTTTATGATTGCTGCCATGGATTCTAGGCAAGCAATCAACTTTGTCAGTATTCTAGTTTGACTGTTGTATGCATTTGTTTGAGGTTTAATACCAAATGAATGGAAATAGTAAAGCCTAGTCAGTTTTGGAAATTCATATCTTTAGAGGTGTTTACCATTAAATGAAAATCTTCTAACACTGATTGTGAGATTTTAATCAAACATCTGCACTTAGACAGACATGTCAAGAACACATCTGGAAATAATCACAAGGCCTACGCACTTTTACCCATAATTCCTGTAAGGTATTTTCCAATTTTAAACCATCTGACAAACATTTTTAGAGTACTGTAATTTCTCTCTGTTTCTAACTATTAAAGCCTGCTGCCATACATAAGTACATGGTGTGAACCTTTGACAGCCATCACAAGAGGTAAATGCCACCCAACAATCGTAAAATGCTGTTGTGTGAAACTTGTGTGAAAACTTTGGAGTACAATTCACTGAAATAGCAGTTTGAAGTGTTATTTTGAAGTAACCATTACTTCCTCAATGGTATTGACCTTTCAGTAAAGTCACAAAAAATGATGAAGCATTCAAGACAAAAGTGATTTCTGACAAAAGTTGATTGGTAGGTCAGACTTTATCTGCAGGAAGTGTTACACTTCCTATGTCCTTCAAATGACTTCAAAGATATCAACAAGCTGTTCACCTATTTATTGTCTCTTTAAAACAGACCTACTGTCTTCCATTGTTAAGCTTACCTTATGTTTACACAATTGGTCCATAAATTAGCTACAGTACAATGAGCGGAAAATTCTAACAATTTTATTTTTGCTTTGCCAGCATCAATAAAACAATAGTATTCAAGTTTACATACTGTATAGTGCACCCTGTGGTGAGGGGTCTCAGTTGTGGGAAAACAAGCCAGTGAGCCACAACTGGAAAAAAGTCTGTGGCCGGCCCGACTTAAGCCAATTGGTTACATACTAAGCCGTTACACCTCATCTAACTAACTCAGCTGTGGGGTGTCCCTCCCCTCTGCTGCAAATTTTTTTCAATTTCACCCCTTGTTACATGACAAACTAATAATGAGGATCCACTCATTTTGCGTATGACCCTTTAATCAATTACTTTGCACATGAAACCCTAACACTGAACTAACTAGAAAGCCAAAAGGCTTAGTGATTCCTTGCCATATGATATATTGTAACAAGATTGAGTTGCCCACATGACAAGCATGAGATCCCACACAGTTATCCTACTCGAGATATCGTGTTAATAATTCAAAACCTTTTGAAACCTTGTGACCTAAAATGATTTTCCCCCTTCCCTTAAAACAAAAGCCCAATGGGCATGCTGGTTCCATGCTGAATGAAATGAATCTCAGCCATGAGCATACCATGCAAATATTTTTAGCCAAAGTGAAGTTTGCCTGTATCTCTGGTGACTGCTACATGGTCTTCAAAGTTGTTGGCAGTGAATGTTTACTTCATCTCACAAGTTTAACCAAAGTTGCACAAGACCTGCCCTGTGAACATCTTGTGCTAACAAACACATTCAAGCATAAACAAATTGCTCTGAAGAAATACATTGGCTATATAGGCATTTCAAGGGACACAGAGAGTATACAGTTACAATTTGTTTTATTCAATTAAGCAATCACAATTCATGCACACTAAAGGATATCTAATCCAAATGGTCAGTATCTTAGTTCTCTTTTTAAAACTAATAACCCATGGTAGCATTTAATTAATTCCAATTTACAATTGCTGCATGCTCACATGGATGTCCCTATAAGGACAAGGGGCTGTCAGTCAACAAGGCTAGTGAACTTCCACAACTGTCCTCTGCTTTGTGGGCAGAGATTCTGCAATTTAAAAAAGCGGTGTTTGATGCAGGTTTTCAAAATGGCAGAATTAAGGATAAAAATCATGAGGTACTTGGCATCTCTGCAAGATGTCACATTTCTTCAAGTCATTGGTTAAATGTGATATTTTACCTCTGGTGAGCGCAAATGACCTTTGACCTCCACAAAAAATGATAGGGATCATCTACTCAATATGGGCAATCCCATGCTAAGTATGAGAATGGTCACAGTTACCCGCCTGGAGATATCTTATCAACAAGGTTTCAACCTTGTGACCACTAGTGATCCCAAATGACGTTTGACCTCCACTAAAAACTCAAGGGATTATCTACTTAATATGGGCAATCTACATACTAAGTATGAGATCCCTCACAGGTACCCTTCTTGAGATATAGTGTTTAGAAGATTTTGACCTTTTTACCTCTGGTGACCCCAAATGACCTTTGACCTCAACAAAAAATGCAAGGGATCATCTACTCAACATGGGCAATCTACATGCTGCGTATGAGACCCTTCACCTTTGTCCTTCTTGAGATATAGTGTTTACAAGATTATGGCTTTTTTACCTCTGTTGGCCCCAAATGACCTTTGACTACTACAAAAAACAATAGGGACTGTCTACTCAAAATGTGCAATCCACAAGCTAAGAATAAGATCCCTCACATTTATCCTTCTGGAGATATCGTGTTTACATGCAATTTCCAAGGTATTCACCATCTGACCTCTGGTGACCTGAAACGACCTTTGACCTCCACCAAAAACAATAGGGATCATCTACTAAATAAGGGCAATCTACATGCCAAGTGTGAGATCCCTCAGTTACCCTTCTTGAGATATGTTTACATACACACACACATACACACACACACACAACATCACCATCGCATAGATACCTTGCCTGCCTTTGGCAAGAAATCAAAAATGAAGCAAACATGAAGAAAAGTAATGACAGCAACTTACAAAATAAGATTTTTGAGATCAGATGAATACTGTTGTGCCACAAGCTCAATAGATGAAGTAAGGTGCTGCCGCTGTATGGCCTGTACTGAATTACAAGCCAATGCCAGGATTACCTTTCCCAGGGAAATCAGATCCTCTTGCTGAAAGAACAGTAACGAAAGAAATCTAATACTTAAAAAGTTAAACACACCCCAAGAGTTTATTCCAATCCACTGCATACAATAAAATATTGATTCACAGGGGTATATTCTGCCTTCTAAAAATGAAAAGGGTGAGGATAATATCTAACAAATGGAGCATACTTGTGTGAATTCCAGAACCATGAGACATGATAACAAAAACCAGTTAATACGTTTTACAATCTTGCGCTCCTTACACTTGACTGGTTATGACAGATAAAAAGTTTGCTGCAAATTCCCCAAGACCATATTTGCAGTATATAAAGGTTTTGCAGAAATCGTGCCACATTATCCAGAGACCACATACCACAAATTTTCATGTTTCAAAATACACTTTCTATCCAGGTTTCGAATTCAGCACTGAAAACATTTCCAGATAAACTTGATGTCTCTTAATAAGGTACTTTGGAACTTCAAAAAATACACCATTTCTTCAACTTTGGCACCCTTTGGAGATTTGTTTCTCTTTAATGAAAATATTAAATTACCAAGGATAAACTTGAACACAGATTTCACATTAACAGGGGCCATATATCTTAGACCTACTTTGGTTCATTTTCCAAGTTATTAAGAAAATTTCCAGGAATATGACACCTGCAGAGTGGAAAGTTATCCCCACATCATTTCTTGATCCCCTGTATGAACCCTATGTGGCACATAACCTTTTCATTTGTGACAATCATGTGTCAATAACTCCTACCTACAAGGATAGGAGATAGCAGTGCATCCACAAATCCTTTAAATGGAACACTTAGTCGAGTCTTGATGTTGATATTTTAAGTCCTAGATTTGTTACCAATGTGTGGTTTATAAACAGTTACAGTTCAAATCTACAAATGGTGGCTTAGGATGAAGTATGGACTCACATTTATCTCTACATAATAGGTGTATGTAATTTGCACATAGTCCTATAGATTGTCTTATTTATCTCCAAATCTCAAACTTTCAAATACAAGGTAGCCCATTAGTTACAAGTTGACTAAGCAGCTAGTATGTTTAAATTTCAGTTGATAGTTTACATTACCTGATAATGTGGAATCATGCTCAATGGACTCGACTGGTTGGAATCATATGTCAATACATCAAAAACGCCAACACAATTCACTAGTATCCTGGACTTTCCCAGTAGGAGAATCTTGGTTGGATCCATGACTCTGCAGGCTAGCTCTGAGGTGTGAATAGCCCTCAAGGCTGCACTCAGTTGGATGACGTAAGTCCAAATGATGCTCTCAGGGAGGAGGCGAGAGGGGAGAATCGGACCATTCATTCCTGATGAGGGAATGCAGGATTTGCTCATGTTTACAAGCTGGCATAATGCCCTGGAGAATATTCACACATGAAGATTGTAGGATAACAAAATAGTGATTGGACATTGATAGCTCAAGTCAGTTAGTTAGATGAGGTTTTATAGCTCAGTTTGTAACCAACTGGTTTAAGTCGGGCCAGTCACAGGCTTTTCCCAGTTGTGGCTCAAGGAGAGCTCAAGGATAGAATGGATAGTTTATATATACAAAGCATACTTGCCAACATTGCCAACCCAGAAAACAGAACATGTAGCAGGCAAACCACTGTGCGCACTTAGGGCGCACTGTGAGCACGCAAGCGCTCGCCTTAATGGGTGGGGTCCAGGGCCCCGCCTTAGGGCCCCTGGTGGGGTCCAGGGGTAGCACCCTGGTGGAGGTCCTGGGGGAAAGTCCCCGGAAGCTCCTGAATTTTAGCACTTCGAGAGGTCATGGAAGTCACTTTTAAAGGGTTACTTAGGGTTAACATTTATAAGTGATCTTAACAGTGAACAGCACTATTTGAGGTTCATCTGAATTATAAGTTCAAAACATTCTGCACTTGTACTTATCTCATGAATAAAGCAGAAACTGCAAGTTGAAAATTAGACAGTTCCCCCAATCACCTCAGGGTGCCCTCTTCACTTCTAAAGTCCTGGCAGTGCCACTGGTAGGGTGTGGGGGGTGTCATATAATTTCCTTCCCCAACCCCATGCCTATGAACAAATCTTTGACTGAGAGTGGTGTTCCAACAACCTCGGTGTATTTTGATCAATGGAGGAGACTGGAGTCATGATACGTAGCTTTTCTAATTTTGCCTTATTGTAACAGTGATATATATAGGGGTCAAAATTCTATTATTTTTGTTATAAATTTTGCCATCCAGTCAATAAATACAACCCAACTCATGTTTGAAAACATGTTTTAGCAAACAAGTCAAACATTTGTATACTCATGGAAAAATAATTTTTCAAAAATGACAAACCCATTATAGCTCTACGAGTCACTTGACTACAGCAGATATACAAGTGCAGGATAGGTTCTTAGTGCACACATAAATTACAGTACTACATGTTAGGCAATGGAAAGTGTCTTAATACTCTGAACAAAAATGTCCCATAGGAGAGAAACCTTCCCACTTAAGCTTACAAATATATTGCAGATTGTTACTTGGGGGTGTTTTGCACATATCATGTAAAAATTTTGAGATTCTTTGGATAAACTGGGAATTTTTTATGCTCTGATCATCGACAAGCTTCCCCAAGGGGAGACACTTCTCTTAGCACTACATGGTATGCATAAAGCAATGGCTTATTTGTGGGATCAAACCATTTATTTCGGGACTTAAAACTCTCCTTCTTTGGACTGTCAGAAACTTTGCCTGTGTAATCTTAGATGCCAAAGACTATGGTTGGAAGAATATTAATAATGGTAAATACTATTTTTAAAGTCATTTTAAATTCATACCGTTACAGTTCTGATCGAGATTCTGAGAGCTTCACCCCTCCATAACACTAGCTTGACAGTGATACAAATTGCAGCGTACATGAACAGATCATATGTAGCCTATGTGTCAACACTGAATGCACGTACCATATCGACAACGAGAGCATGTACATACATGCATATGAAGGACTGTGTTATAAGGCTTGTGATTTTTTACTTCCACTTCATTCGTACTAAGTTCATTCAAAAGGGGAGAAGAGGGAAGAGGATGATTTCACGAGTTCCTTTTCTTCCTAAATGTTGACAATATATGTGGAAATCACTTAGGTGTATGCAAAGATTGATGTCAGTTTTCCCAAGCTGTTACTTTGTGGTTTTCCTGATCATTTTGAGTATTAGCATTTTAAATGTCGGAAATCAGAACGTTCCAATTTTTATGGGTTTTAAAGCTCAGAAAATGGAACAGTTTCCCTTAAAATAGAACGGTTGGTAAGCGTGACAAAGGTGACAAATGTAACACTAATGATCGCAAGTCCCTGGAAATAATGTACATTAGTCTCAGTCACCAGAGACTAGTTTCTAGTTTCAATATCTGGTGTTGAAAATCTCAGGATAACCTCTGTGCTGCAAAAGTGGAAACAGCCGCAACTCTCATAAGAAGAAATTAACCCTAACATGGCATTTTTTGCAAGATACCAGAAATAACTTCTGCAGGAGAACATATGTAACCAATGGTTTAAAGGTAAGGACCTGTTCAGTTTTTAATTCATTTTGCACACAATCAGGGTCCATACTTACTACATACCCAAACTCATGTTGGGCTGGCCAGCAGGTAAACACTGTTCACCTAGCACTTGGACCGTGTCAGGGATAAATCTTTATAGCTAGTTCATCTCCTTATATAACACTGCTTATGGGCAGGGATCACAAACTAGAGTCATAGGGCATGAATGCCACCAGTTTGTGTAGGGAGTTACCTTCCTCCCTTCCTCCCCCCTCCATCTCCCCATACGAAACTGGTAAGCAAAAATGAAGTATTGGATGAAAAAAAACACCATCCATTTGAAGTTTAAATGCTGCAAAGTAGTGCTGAAATTATTCCAAATTCTAACAATGATTCCGTAATATTGATTCCCTGGTTGATACAGGGCCTTGAGTGAGCAAAGCTCAAACCTCTTCACTTAATCTCAGACTACCACCCCAGCTAGACCACGGAAACAAGTGGTGATGAGCCAAATAGCAACTCCCTGAATGAACAATGACCCTACTGTATGCAATGTCCTCATACAGCAAGGAGAGCATGTAACACATACTAAAATTACTGAAGGATAAGTAAGATGTATAGGTACTCCGTCATCATGGCGCATTAACTGTGTCACACTGGCAACTACAAGAATAGTAGTCAAAACAAAGTAACTGAAAACTTGTCTGGTGCAGCCTTTTGCCTTGAAGCTTTTTATTCAACTTGGTGAGCATGCCCCTCCAGACAAAGCTAGTTTAAACTTACTACCATTTAATATAACCACATTATCCAAGGAGTGAGACTCCAAAAAGAATGTAGGCCTCTCATACACCAAGAAAAATGATCAAAAATGGATAAAAATTACCACTTATCTTTGTCCAGTCATGTAGGATCGACTGCATGGTCAAGTGGTTAGAGAATCTGACTTTCAGCCAGAAGGTCAGGGGTCGAATCCTGGCCGGGTTATACCAAAGACTTTAAAAATGGAACTTACTGCCATTGTGTTTGGTGCTCAGCATAAGCAATGGAGTAGGAAAAACAAGCCAGTGAGCCACAACT
>WURT03641853.1:0-19916 GCA_009936505.3 Holothuria glaberrima | reverse complement strand
AGTTGTTGGGTGTACAATGGTTGGCAAAAAACAAAGATTTCTATTTTATTTAATGTGCAGTTTCATTTTTTAACATACAAATGTTCCTTTTATTTTTGATCATTTTATTTATTTTTCTAAATTGCTATTTCAGGTAGAAAAAGGCAAAAAATTTCACATCAAAAACGTATGTTTTGGTCTAGAGGGTAGGGTGAGGTGCACAGTCCAAAAATTGTTCTGCCCCCCCCCCCACTTTCATATTGCTTCCTACACTTATGATTGCTTTTTTGATCACCTGTGCAAGGTCAAATCCTCCCCAAAGGGGTGATCAAGCTCTCAAGATCTGATGTGGCGAACAAGTGTTCCCACTTGCAATTTGATCCTCTGCTCAAAGGTAGATTTGAATCTGATTTCTTCCTCATACTTAAGTGAGAATGCCTTTTACATAACACTATGTGATTGTTACAATGTAGATCATTAATGGTTCATTGAAGCTTGCTTTGATAAGGTGTGATTTAATGTCCTCTCCCTTGCAGAACTGGATAACAAGAGTATGAAATAGCCAGTATTCTATTGCAAAATGCTACATATTTTCTTGCATGTGCAATGCAATTCTGGAAAGGTATAGCATATAAGTACAATGAAATATGATAGACTGGCTTTAAAATGTTACAAGAGATTGAAGATAACACATGCAACTATGCAAAGAATGCTTCAAAAAAGGAAACATTACTACATAGAATCACTTTGTGTGACACTTTTTGCTGCACAAAAGAATTTCACTATTTCAAATACTTTTAGACACATCTTTTCAATTGGCCATATATGGATTAACCACCTATGGCTAATTCTGTAAAAAAGAAAAAAAGGAAAGTGGAATTTGCTGTATCAGTGGTAAGGGAATGTACAATAAGCTATGAGAAAATTTTAAGGATTCAGCCTTTACTTTAAAATATTAATGCTCTTTTAGTCATCAAAGTGCTAAAAACTAGGCTGGCAAAAGACATTTCATGAATTATGCAGCCAGTCCAAGTTTGTTTTGAAATACCAATGAAGGGAATTAAATTCTGAGTTTGCTGCAAGTACCTCCCTCAACAGGCATACCAGAAAATCTGCTCTTTTTAGAAAAGTGCACTCTTTTCAGTTCAAAGGTGTCATGATAAAAAAAAAAAAATGAAAGTCTGGGCAAAAGTTGTATACTCTTGTACCTCCCTTACTGCCTCAGATCATTTCAACTGTATCTGTAGACAAAGCAGAGAGTTGTCCTACGTCCAATTTTCAGAAATTCTCGTATAAAAATGTCTTTGGGACAGTGGCATATTTAGGGGGGCATTTGGCCATGGCCCTCCCCCCTCACTGATGCCGATTTTTTTAGCACCTAAAATACGTAAATTTTTTAACAGAAAATTTTACTTCAAAGGTAGCATATGTGGCATCAGATTGCATGTAAGGGCAACTAATTTAGACCCCCTCCCCCAGGCTGGCAATCACACAAATACTGCATGGCCCCCAAGAGAGTGATCCTGGCTAAACCTTGCCTCAGCGCCAAAAATATATCACCAACACTGAAGGCTTATGATAAAGCCTTAATAATACCCTTGCACATTATTTCTGTCTATTGCACTTTAGGTTCCAAATTTTAGCTTAAATCCTTGCAAAATACATGTTTGATCATTAACTGCAGATTGTTCTATATCCCACCTTCCAACATGAATTTTAATAATCAGTAAAATATACTTGAAACCTGCCCATTCCCTTACAAGTTTCTATGATCTCCCATGATGGATTTAATACACAAGAAGTAAATTACATAGTAACTTTAGACTTCATAATGAACTTACCTTACCTTCATCGAACAATCTTTAAATAAACTATGTTTTTGATCAGGGAGGGTCAGACTAACCTGTTTCCAGTTTTTGAGTGGAAAACAGGCAGGCAATAAATCTGAGAGATTTATTAGCTTTATCAAGACATCCAACACAGGCATGGTAGATAGTTCATCCTGAGTATGCAATCTGATGGGTACTAAACTTCTTGGACAATTTATCAACAGATTATCCACATAAGAAACAGAGCCATGATAGTTCACTGGTAGACGTACCAAGGTGTATTAACTTTATTTTCACAAAAACCATCATACTGGGGCACACGGAGGGTCAACATACTTGTAGGGGGTCTTTTGATGGGGGGGGCATATCTCCCTTGCCTCTCCAAGTCAACAAGAGTGTTTATTTAAGATGTCATAAATAATTCTTTTGCTGTATCATGTATCTCAATTCTAGTGCAAAATGTAAAAACTGTTTCACTTTCTGTTCTGGGGTTTGAACTTTGCAAGATGCTGCAACTCATACATGACTTATTATCGAAAGTAATTAAAAACAAGCGTGTAGAACATCAAAAGGAAGCATTACATTCAAACAAGGGAAACGGAAGTTTTCATGATTGCCCCTATTACACCAAGACTTTACACGTATGTAAGTTACTAAGGCTAGGGAATAATATTATAATAGAAATAATGTCAATACCTGGTGAATCTGAGCTGTTTCTGTCCAGAGCAGGTCCTTTAGTGGCATGCAAAAAGAGTATTAAAACAAAGGTAGTATTATATGAGCTATGATAATACCTTTTAAGCTACAGCCTGCTAATGAGTAAATATACTTGAAATGAATTAATATTGAACAATACAACACAAGAGACTAATGTAACTGGAGAAGCAAAATGCAGAAAACAGAAAACTCACACACACACACATCAGTATTAAAGCACAGAGATGACATGCAAAGAGTATAATTAGGATATTAACTTAGAAATATCTGCATACATGATCTGAGAAGTTTGAGTACAATTCAACTAAATGTGAAAGTCAACAAAATAAAACCATGCTTCATACTTACTTTTCTCTTTGGGTGGTCCTGTAAAAAATGAAAATGCAATGAAATGATTATGTAGGAAATGAATCAGTCATGGCTGATTGTCTATGTAAGCTGGAAGTAAACTAAGGAAAGTCATCTAAAATTTGATTTTTATTTTTGTATTTGTGGAGGGGGAGTAGGACACTATTCTACTTTCTAAGAACCAACAATGAAATTAGGATAGCTGTTGCATTTATGAGATGTTATGAAAATGTTAACTTAACTTTCAATGTAGCTGAAATACTTTCATAATCACTTGTTATAAATTATATGGATGTTACATCCTCATATGGGTTAGAGAGTTGTTGCTAGGTAACCAAGGACTGATGGGTACACAAACGTATGCATGTACTAATACATCTATGCAGGAAGTATTTTTGTGCTTTATTTCACAGTGGCGTACACAGTGATGTGTACTTTGTAAATATAACAAGGTGTCTGTTTGCCCTTATGCATGGCTTACCACGGGTTGCTAAATTAGACAGAATAAACATCTTACAGAATAAAACGTTTGCATCTTTTCTCTGAATGTTTCTCTCCAGTTTGATGTCAAATTAATCTTTTATTTATCCCTTCCTAGCCCATGTCTCTTCTCTTAATTTAAGTGCAAACTTCTTAGCTTCTTTTGTATGTGCAGTTGTCTCTTGCTCGGTTGTTCCATCCTTTCCAAAGCGACCTCAATGGAATTAAGCTTTTTCAAGGCTTTTTGGGCTATCCCAGTTACTCCGTTTTGTACTCAAGTTTTTGTCTTTTGTCTCCTTTTATTGTTTTATCTTTCTTTTAGTTTCCTGTTGATTTGATGTTTTAATGTCATAGTATCGAGTAAATCAATCAATCAATCAATCAATGTCTCACTTGTAAATCCATTAACACCACTGTTTCTCTCAGACACATCTACCGCATGAACTATTTGCCAACACTTAGATATCTTCCAAACCACACAAGAAAATTTATACCACATATGATCGACATCTGAATTGATTACCATAGAAACCCTTGTCTTTTTAAGAGTTTTATCTCCCAGTTTCAGTAAAATAGAACAATGAATGCAAATATTTCACACAGTTGTAAAAAAAATCACTGAAATGTTGAAATATTTTGTAAAGTGACTTAATGTAGGATTCTTTGATTATTTTAAGCCAGACTCTCAAGATATGACAACATTACCACAAGCAAAGGTTACAAACACTATGATAAATTTGATGGTTCAAATTAAGCTTCTTGATAAAATAGAGTGATTTAGGCCATTTTAACTTACCACCTCTCAATGTATCATTGGCAGAGAGTACTAAAAGAGAAGAAGAAACAACCTTAAACTTGTGCTGTTGTATATATGAAGAGAAAACAGAGCATTTTGTGAACTAGAGGAGAATTATATTCTACAGTACAGATAAAACTAACACAAAGCCATGATAGGAGGGTTTTTATACAGTGTGTCTCTACTTCAAACAAAATTGAAAAAGGAAAGAAAATATGACACAAAAATATGGCTCCAGAGACCGAATTCATCTTATAAATTGACATGACAATCAAGAGATAGAGGATCAGAAATACAGTTGAAACAACCCCAGCGTATCTTGAAGACATGGAATGCATGACTTAAGTGTGACCATACTTCAACCTGTGAACTCTTCTGCATCTTTTTTTTTTTTTGCCTGCATTCAACAGCCAAAGACAGGAAGTTTTTTCAATATTTCCGTAAAATTAAAAACATTGGAAAAAATAAAATGTTATTGTGCTTCTTGTCACGTTTTTAGCCTAAAAATACCAAATGATAAGCACTATACACAAAAACTCGCAAGCATCGCCAATTTTCCATCCAATTCACTGAAATTTGAGAAAGCTTAGACTATGGGAGACAGTCCAACTCACAATTCATCTCAGTGAATTATGATCAATATTTCAGTCAGTCATTTCTTTCTTTTGACATGTACCAGAAACAGACATAATTTGTAGATTTCTGTTGGTTTTGTTAAATCTGTTCAAATACTGTTTCTTACTGTCAGGAGTTTGAGGAAAGGCAGGCTCCCTTTCTGGAAAGCCAAGAGATGTCCTGATAGCATCAGCCTCTGTATCTAGCATGTCAACTGCCTCTACCATAAGTTGATATCTAGGAGATAAAAGGAAGTAATTTTGGTAGACAGTGGCCCACAAAACAAGAATGTCCATGCAAGGATACCACATTTGAAAAATATGACAGATGATGGGAAGAAGAGATGGTAACAAAACCATTTACACTAAGTAAATAGAAATGTGCAGCTCTAATTTAGCCTGACCTTTATCACTATGAAACCACAGTAACACTTTACTCATTGAATATAACTTGACTTCTCCCTCAAATTTATCTATTTTGATAGCTACAAATACCTTCATATGTGGTTATATCAGACATTCCAAAACTTTTATATATCAAATGGTTATTAGTAATAATCAACTGAACTTATCTCTGCCATATTTTCAAATTAAAGACCACACAGTGCTGATATCAGTGCTTTAAATCAGATAGTTCAAGCTGAAAGTGCAGACAATTTTGAATATTTTATCCAACATACCCAACTCTGTACTGCTCCTGTCGAAGTGGGGTAAGTGGTGGGAAGGAGAGAGATGCAATGGCAGAGTTGAGGCGGGTTAACAGTTCCTCACGCCTAGCTTCATCCTCAATGCTTATTAACTCCTGGAAAACAAAACAATATTAGCAGCAAATGTCAACCAATTCCATGAATGATAAAAATACCACCATTCCTATTCTTTGCTTTGTCCAAAACTTTCCACATTTAAAGTCTGATAAAACACAATTTAGTAAGATTAATTAGCAAGAATATCCTCTTATTCCTAAAGAAAATATTTGTATTTACTTCTTTCACTTTCCAGTGTTTCAAATTGACACCATTTGAGCTCCAGCTGCTCCCCAAGGAAAACTCTGTTTACTATCTCACACTGAAGAAAAAATATTAAAACCTGGAAATTCTCCCAAAAATGCAACAACCCTTAATTGAGACAATTAGGGGTAATGAGAAGCCATTCGAGAGCCTTCCTATAGTAAGAGCAAGAACTAACTTAAATAGCTTCAACACAAACAAGCAAAGTCAGCTATTTATCTGGTCCACACAAGGGTGCTTCAGACTAGGAGTGCAAACAACTTCATCAACTATGTAATTAATTTTGTACAAACCTATATCGAGTATGACAGGTATCCATCATTGGCATCTTGAGCTGTAGCATTTACAAGTAATTTTGAAGGCTTTCATCCTTTCAACTCTGATGACCTCAGATAAGTTTTGACCTCTGCCATAAATTATAGGGTTCATCTGCTGAGTACAACACATCTACACGTCAAGTAAGAAAAGTATCCATGCTCCTACACTGAGATATGTTTACGATGTTTTTAACCTCTGGTCACCTCACATGACCTCTGACCTCTACCAAAAACAAGCTTCTTCATCTCAATATGAAAAGTCCATGTAACAAATATGAAATATGTCCATCATTCCTATCTTGAGAGATCATGTTTTTCAAGTAATTTCCAAGGTTTTTGAAGTTTTACCTCCGGTGCCCTCCGGTAACCTTTGACCTCTTGCAAAAACAAAGGTTTCATCTTCTGACTGTAACACATCCACACACCAAGTATGGTAAGTAAACATGCTTCCTGACTTGAGGTATCATGTTTACAAGGGTTTTAGTTTTTAACATCTGGTGACCTGACATTAACATCTGTCCTCCACCAAAGACAAAATGGGTTTTCCTCTCAATATGATAAATCCATTTACCAAATATAAAAAGTCATAGATTCCTTTTGCCTGCAGCAAGTTATCAATAAAATGGAAGTCAGATGGAAAAGTTACATGGCAAACTACTCTTCACTTATGGTAAGTTTTGCTACAAAACAATTATTCAAATGGGAGGAGATATTAACAGACTGCCAATGAAATGCTACTTTTAGCATCAAGTACCTTAAAGACATCACTTTACCTCTTTCAGTGCCTGTACTGAGAAATCCCAAGGAGGTACTTCTATTGTTTCATCATCTGCATCTCCATCAACGTACAACTCTCTCTGAAGTTCTTTAAGATGGGAGACTACTTCACTGGAGTAATGCATCTATGGAGAAGAAAACATTACACTAAAATATTGTGATTATGTTCTACAAGACCCATTGCTCCTTTGGGGATAAAATTAAAGCAAAGTGCTTTGCTTACACTATGTGCACTTACAAGGGGTCTAGATTACCACCTACAAATAAAAATACTTAACTGTAAAGTTACTCTGGCTTATGACAATGACACAATGACAAAGCACTTAAAAAATCAAAAGGGTGTGATAACTCAAAAAGGTGTGAAAAGTTTTACTTACTGTTGAAGAAAATTAAGCCTTCAATGTGAAATATACCACCCCCCCCCCTTTTTCCATAGATTACTCTAAAGGTACCAAGGGTGCACTCCTATTTGGGTACCAAAAGAAAGGTGTGTATTATATTAATAGAGATGGTATATGGTTCAATGCAGGCTTTTTGAATGTCACAATATACCAACAGACCAATATTATAGAAAGGTGACATTGTGTCTGTAGGTAAAGTTTCCCTTGATTCATTTACTATTTGGTAATGTCTGACACACTGACAAGCTTCTGCCAATATCTCTGACAACTAAAATTTTTACCTACATTGAAAAGGTCATTAACAAATTATTCCAAAGGTTCACCTTCGTGAACCAAAAATACAGACCTAGTCAAATGAAAACAAACTCTGAAGCAGAAAATTCCCAAAAAGGCAAGTATTGGTAACAATTAAAACTAATGTGCATTACTTGCAGTTCCCAGCTTCATTCATTCCTTCTCAATGACCACAAGTATACATGATCTGTTTCTATGCATGTTTATCCTCAGAATGGGAAAAATAACTTAGAAGTCATTAACTAACCATCTTTGTGTACAATTTGAAGTTGGATGATGACAAACACAACTGAATAGAATGGCATTGCTGAAGCTAAAATGGATTGCAGGACACCAATACTTGCCACATTTACACCCTGCATGGCTTCAAAATGAGTATTTCCACAATTTGGTTCAAGGAAGTTTTTCAAAAATTTCAAAAGGAGTAACTACCAACATAATGAACCCCCAATAAATTGGTCATCACCTGTGGGTTTTCTCTCTGGAACTTTTCCTCTTCAGTGATGTAAGCATCGACAGGGGATCTGACCCTCTGTGGGGTCCGAATGCCAGCAACAATTTCATCAAGGATGCGCCTCACAGCAACCTCAGCCTGTCTGTGGTATAGTTCTTGCTGTAATACAAAAAATTAAGTTATGAAGTATTGTAACTAAAATAAGTTATTGAGAGATTTCAAGTTTACATCACTGAGTCTTTGAGAAATATGTACTGATAACAGCTATCATTAAAAACTGATTTTCAGCATTAAGTATTTGGCATTCCCCTTTTTGTGCATTCCCTATTTTCATGCAGAAGGGATGTACACTATTGGGCCTAATTTTGTGTAGATTAGACTTACTGCATGAGTATACGGGTCTCCATTAAAATATATACTTTAAAACAGAAATTGACAAGAGTTTCCAGACTAATTAATGAATTACACAAAGTCAGAAGTGCCCAATCTTACCTCAATTTCATTTCTCTGCTTCTTAGTTTTATCTTCCTGAAGTGCAATTCCTCGCAAGGTCACCTGTAAAGCTGCACCTCCACACAAGGTGGGCTTTGTGTCAAGCTGCCAAGTCTCTGAAAAAATGCCAGGGTTTGGAGACTTGAATATGAATGGAAACTGAAGTTTGTCTCCAGGAAGAAGTACACCACTACTTGTGTTAAAATAAAACCTTTGAACTCTGCTGTTGGTGCTCCCTGCTTCAAATGGATTTGCTTTGGGAATTTTCTGATGAGGAGAAAAAAGTACAAGTTTTAAGTTGGTAGTTCAAGCTACATGACAAGGAGGATTGATTTCTGTATACGTCAACATCAACCTTAATCTACTTTTTAAGTTATGAATGGAAAGAGCAAGTTTTGTGTTTGAGGGATGACTTCTGTCCCTGAATAACCATGATGTTCCAAAACACAAGCTTAAACATGCAGCAATGTTCTTGCAACTGATTGTATAAATGATTTCAATCTGAATTTGGAAAATTATCTTCAAACATGCCAATGAATGTGCCCATGGTACCCAGCTGATTTAATGTAAGTGCGAGTACAAACACATACTTTGTAGACTGCTTAAAACAGATCCTAAATAGCCAACTGTAACACCAAACAATCACAGTGCATACACTATAATACTCTCTGATTACTTTTATGATCTGCACAGATTCTATCATAAAATCAAGCTTAACAGACTGAGAATTTACAAGCATTCCCAAAATGGAGCAAAGGAGGCTACCAAGGCTGTTAAATAGGAAATAATTCCAAAACAGAAATAATAAGAAAAAATACACTGCTGCTAATGCAACATGTATGATGTCATAGTATACGAATAATGGATATTTATGAGTGTGAAAGCATGAATAATTTCATGAGTTGAAATACTGAACGTTCTATTCAACGAGGTGAAGCTGAGTTGAATAGAACATTCAATCTTTCAACGAACGAAGTTATTCATACTATCACATGAATGGAAAACATTCATTATTTGTTTTATATAACACCTTACTTCCTAAATAGGCCAGATTTAAGTTGTTCAAAATTTGATTCAAGAAACGGATAGGGGACTGTGCGTTATGCTAGACTAACCCGGGATGGATAAAAACATGATGCAATAGTATACAAATAATGAATGTTTATGAGTGCAATAGTATGAATAATTTCATGAGTTGAAAGACTGAATAGAACGTTCATTCTTTTAACGAATGAAATTACTCATACTATCGTACGAATGGAAAACATTCATTATTTGTTTTATATAACACCTAACTTCCTAAATCATAGATTTTGGTCAAAATTTGATTGTACGTACCCCCATAGCTGACGTCAACGCCGTGTGTTAGTATATACTAACCCATGGTCGTGGCTTAGTACCAAATAAACCATGGCATGTGATGACCAATTCTCCAATTAGATGTACAGAGAAATTAATAAGGTGTTATGTAATACCAAATAATCCATGGCATGTGACCACCAATTCTCCAATCAGATGTAGAGGAATTAATAAGGTGGTATATAATAAAGCTTAATACATACCTTCCAATCATAGTGCAGACTAGTTGTCCCTTCATTTATCAACTCAAGATGAGCAGTGGTTCTTTCTGCAGCAAAAGCTTTAAATGTCACCCTGGCTCCACTAGCAATCTGACCTTTGCCACTAAAACTATCACCAGTCCATCCTGCTCGGAATCCATGAAACATTAGACTTGGTCCTGACAGTACAGGTCCTTCAATTTCTGACTTCATGTGATCAGGTGGGGCTCTGTGGCAGTATATAAAAGCATCTTGCTTGCATCTAATGACAGTATACCACAAGGGGCTAGTGCCAATAAAGGTCCTATTCAGAGGCAAATAAGGGTCTTGCAATCAACTCAAGAGCATAACGTTAGGTAAACTCGATTTTTATACTATTTTTCAATGGAAAAAACAGAGCAAAAAAAAAGTGTTATCTATTTTTAATCATTTTCTGAAAACTTTACTGTTTTTGGTCGAAACTGACACAATAAGGTCATGTGATTTCTTCGAAAGGTCAACTGTGACGTCACTGGCCGGAGTAGGGCCGATCAATTACATTAGCTGTGGTATGTAGTATAGACCTACTGCTACTGTGCTTTTCTCCTACATGGTGATCGGAAGTGGTGAAGAACTGCATAGTCAGGGGTTGTTATGCTACAGAGAATACCCCTAGGATCAGTTTTTCCTGTTTCCGACTTGCAGGCAGTATATCTCGTCATCGGGCCAATGTCAGGTTCGATAACCCTTCGCGCACACAAGTTTTCTCGACGTTCATGGCCATACATATACTGTACTCTACTGTATGTATGGCGTTTTGCACTCTGGCATGCTTCGCGTACTTCAGGGCCAAATTACGCTACATACACTAACCCTGTGCAAAACTTTACAAGAGACGTTCTTCAGAGTTTCATCTAAGACTCTTACCTCCAACCTTGAATCCCTCCCAGTCCATTTGAATTGTATGTTTTCTTTGGATCAGAGTAGTATACACTATCTTTGCATGAATTCAAAGAATTTTCGCGAATTTTTCAAAGCACTGCTTGAAAGTCGCGCTTACTTATGTGGTCAGAATTTATACAAGGTACTACACCTGTTGTGAAACTCCCACACTCCTGTACCAGGCCAGAATCATTTGGCGGCCTGTTCAGGCCGTTTTCCTTTTTTAAATTTTTGAAATCAGAAGAAAATTGACGGAGATATAATTTCATTCCACTGCCTTTTTTGGAGCTAAAACAGCCAATTTTGGGTCATTTTTGGTGGAATTTTTTACATTTTCTCCAAACTACACAACATTGAGGTGTTATCTACCCAGAGAGTGCTTTTGATACCTTTGGCTCATCATTAGTAAAAATGGGGATCGTGAGTCTGACAGAAAGTTATGATTATTAAGGTTGAAATTTTGAAGTAAAATTTCACAATTTTTGCCATTTTTTTTTTTAAAAAATGGGCATTTTAACTGAATTTTGGACCTGTTTTGGCTCCAAAATTACATGTACCACAAAAAGCCATCTGTGCTCTGTTCTGTAATTTGTAATGGTGTTTGTAGGTTAAAAAATGATGAAACTACAATTTCTTGAAAATTTTATAAAAAAAGAAATAGGTAGTGTGCAGACCTAAAGGCTCCATAAGGGGGACAATAAGTAGAGATTTTACTGGTGTTGGACTAGGCTTGTAACATAGCTTGCACAGCCGCATATCCTAAAAGCATTTCCATGCAAGTGAATTCACTGAAGAAACCTGCATATTTCCCAAATTTCGGAAGCAGAAAGAGCTGAAAGTAACCCCCTTCCCCACAATTCGTACTGGCTATTCCATTTAGCACACCACCAGGAAGGAGCAACGGTCTTCCCACCTCAGAGAATGAAGTAAAGTGAGTTTGAATGTAACTTGCCATTGTTGTAGCCTGAACACCAATGTCAGCCCTAACCACAAGAGTTCCCAGCGAAATGGGCATCTCGTAGCCTGGGTGTATATTATTTATGCTGTACCATGGCTGGGACCTCATTTGAATCTAACCAGGCTTAGTCTACTCACATTTCACAGCAGTAGCATGGTGGGTTGTAATGTTCCGCACTGAGGCAGTAAATTGGCCATGGCAGAATCAAAAAACAAAATTAATGTTAACTGTTATGCAACATGATTATCTTTAAAATTGACTTTATTCAGACTATTACTGTTCATCCCGTTTCTTTCAATTACAACATTACCCGCCATTTATCTATCAATATATCAAAGGTTTACCCTGAACACAAGAAGCTTGTATGCTCGCATGTAAACTGCTGCACACAACTCCGACCAGTGATGTCACATGCTTGACCTAAGCCACGCCCCCGTTTTCATTAAAACATTGGAAAATACAATTTTTAGCCTTTATGTCGTATTTTCAGAACCTATTTTCTCAGCAATGCAAAGGGCTATTCCGAAAATTCAAAATGTGTGTTAAACAGAACAAATAGTAGTTTCTGCTAACTTTGAATGAGATGAAAATGCATTTGCCTCTGAATAAGACCTATAAAATGGTCAATGCTAACATGCAAAAGTGCACTATTTACAAGTTATGCATAAATATGGACATTTCTACTTTCTTTCAAACTTCAGGTCTGAAGGATAAAATGCCCACCGATACAAATGCCCTTAAATGTGTAGACAACCTTCCCCTCCTCCATCCCTCCCATCTTGTCAATATACTCAGGGTATTAGTGACACAGACCTAATCCCATGTGGGGGAAACAACATGCCGAGAAATCTCCCAATAGATATAAGTAGCTTCCAAAACGGGCTGGCTGCATGCCTGGGCAGGTTTTTTCCACATGGCTAGCTTTCTAAACAATTCACATCCTCTCACACCTCAGGTAAACAGTGGGCTGCCTCTCTCTTTGCCTATTATGTAACTAATCATTCAAGCTGTCTCAGTTTTCATGCATGCATGGTGTTAGTAAATAAACTCTCATAGTTCACCTAACTTGGTGTATTTGCAAAAGAGATAAACCATGAGCCCAGTGTATTTGCAGAGGAGGGAAGCATGATAAAGTTACAGTGAGATGAGGGCTAAGAGAGCTAAAATTTGCAGTCTTAATGTAATGGGGAGATGTTTGTCATGAACTTCAGGTAGAAGGTATATTTTTCTATTCAAAACTACAAATTACCAATGCATGTACACCAGTGTTTGCATCAGGCAGGGGATTTGTGCAATTCCTGCACTATTCTCAACAATCCTGCAAGTTTCAAAAGTCAATGTAAAATTTTCTGCACCTGTTGGGAAAAAGTTGACTTTTTATGTTGCAAATCATCAAGATGCCCCCCTCCCCCTTTAACCAAAATCCTTCTCAAAATGTTTTGGAAGGGATTCGCCCCCTCCCCCTTTCTCAAATTCTTAGACCTAGCGCCAATCCCGATGTACACATAACTTTGTGCTACTAAATGTATTATTTGTCCAAGAACTCACAATTCATACCATATTGTAAAGAAACTGGTCAAAAAATGCAAAAATGAAAACCAGAATATTGGTAATAGATTGGTAAAACACTTGGCAGTGAGAAGGTGCTAAAGTTGATTAGTATTTACCATATTAAGTAAGAGTCATTTCTTTTATGTCTGTATTTTTCATTTGTAATGTCCTTTGGCTACTTCTCATTTTATCACCACTTAAAACTACCAGTACTCTGTTTATCCCACAACTGTTAAGTCTTATTGACATTCTCAATATCTCTACAAACTCTGTAAACCTTTGGGTTAGAAACTTCACTGCTGCAATTATTGGTGTAGTAAAATGGAATCATCAGGCAGTATTCACTATTGTTTGTATCATCAGCCAGTGGATGTCTGCCTCATATCCTGACAAAACATTCCAATAAACTCACATATTTTCTTGATTTTCTTTAATGAAGTCACTTTTCCCTTCAATGCTACTCATTGTAGATTTAGGTCTGCTTGTAGTCTTCACTGGCTGGTTTGTGCCTATCACCTGCAGGGAGTCCATATTCTGAAAACCAAGAAATGACTTTTCATACTTTAAAGGATTAAACTACACTGACATGCACCAAATTTAAAACAATGACTTACTTTCAATGATAAATGGATTGGTTTTTCTTATACATCTCCATATGACCGTGTTAGTCCAGTAAAGATATGTAAGATATGGATGAACATACAAATTACAACAGATTTTTTTTTTTTTTTTTTTTGGGGGGGACTTTCAAGGATTAGGATGATGTGTTAGGATGGGGTATCCCTCCTTCCCCCCCCCCCCCAGCACCTCCTGTTTGAATATATGTACTTACTGAGGATGCAGGAAACTTGTTATAGTTTGTGTGGAAATTTCTGCTTGTTCTGCTTTTAAAATAACAAATTCTTTATATAAAATGTGCATTTTAATGATTCATGCTGAGCACATAATATCTAACACAAGATTACAAGAAGCTCAGATTTATGGAGACTTAATTTGCCAACACCAGAATCATTAATCTAGCCAAATGCTTCCCTGGTAAAGTTTGAAATCTAGAACACCTGATAACCCATTAGTTTTCCTGATGTGCCATTTTCAGCATTCTCGGGATAACAGTATCCATGCCAAACAGGTTGGGAACATGATCATCAGTTTTCTTTATCAGTTTTCTTTATACTTCAATTATGAAACAAAACAATGTACATTAAAATAAACTGTCATTAGTCAATGATGAATACACTTAAATGACACAAAAGAAATAACTTATATAGGTGAGATCAAGATATTTGTGTCAGTACTTGAATAATTCATGAAAGCATTTCTTGGCTTGTTGCTTACAGGAGCAGATCTTAAAAAAAAGGTTGTTAAGTACCCAACCTAAGTCACAATGGAATTGGTATTCAAAGCAAAACTGATAGAATAATGGGGCTAGAAATGGGCAAGACTATATGAGTAAAGGCTAAATGCAGATGTAAAAAGAAAAAGGTCCATGCTAGAAAATGACAAAAAAGTCAAGCCCATAACCAAGAGGAGGGGGGCAGGGCATGGTTCACCCTTGGAAAATTTTGCCCCCCCAATAAATTCCATGTTACCATTGCCTTAATACATTTTCACACCTCTCCCCTAAAAAATATTTTGTCCCCTGGAAGTCACCTTGCCCCCTTCAGTACATTCTCCTGCCAAGGCTCTGCCAACATCAGTGCATCATATAATGCCAACAACAACACTGTTTCAGAATTTGATACAAAACTTTTCAGTTCAATAAAGGCAGTCAAATGGTCAAATGTCCAAAAAATGGATTTGAACCACAGTAACTATCATAAACTCCAGCCAGACTATGTCAGCATATAGGTTTACCTGAAAACACAAACATGCCGAATAAACATTGCAGAATTTTTACAATTTAGAAGAGCAGTTAGAGAATACCTTTACAGCCATTCATGAGAAACCGTTGTCTTCATTCAAAAAAGTCATATTTATTTCAGTATATCATTTTTATCAATATTACAAATGTTAATCACTCTTTTCGAAACTTCCTCATGCAGGTCATTATTTGATATTATGAGCTGCCTTTGATATTATCACCTATGCACTTATACTGAATTTTCAGGTTGGTCAGTACAAGGTCAGTCCTATAAATTTATTTCTCATTCTATTCAATGTTATGTATATATTTTAAATTTTGATGGGATTTTATGGGATAAATACATCTCTGTTCAAGTATGTCACAATTTTAAGTCCTAACATAATATAATGTCATATGGCAGTCTAATGTCATGGATCATTTTTAATCAGGTCATGTAAATCTTTAATATCATAGTTTTATACAATTGTTACATATTTATGAAGTATAAAAGCAACTGCTTCCTACAGTACATGTAGAACCTACAAGCTGTCAATGACAGCCATTTTGAATTTATACAGATTATCCTGTATCACAATGTCAGATTTTGCCTGAGTGTGGATAAGATGTTAAGTTGGAAAATGCTGATAGTTCAAAGAAAAAACCTTCTGTTGGAATTTGTTGGAAGTTCTCCTAATTTTGGCTTATTTTTACTGGACTATTTTTCAATGAAACAGAGAGTAAATACATCTCTTATGGATACTTTGATGTAATCAATTCATCAGTTTAATACCCTTCAAACATTCACCTCATATTTTGTAAAAGCAAAGATACAATCATTTTCATATTAATGACCAAATCAGTAAAAATTATAGTTAAAAGAAGACATTGTGGCAGTTTTTGTACTTATTACAAAAGTAGTAGTAATAAAATCAATCAGTTTAATGACCCAACCCCAACTTTCCACCAGCATATCATGGACTTGAATTATAAGACAACTCACAGGTTTGAATGGATCCAGTTCCTCCATAACAGCCAATAGTTGATCTCTCCTTTCCTTTAAATACTGAGATTGATGCCAGGGGTAGTAGACCGGGCTGGTACGTCCCTCTCCTACTGGCAAACCTGGACAATGTTTAAACAACGATTTCAATGAAGATCCATTGACAATGTCATGTGTGCCCTTTGAAAGTAAAACTTCACGTCTGTCTCATGACATCTGCAGGACTACACAGTAAAACTTAACTTTATTTTTGCCAAATGAGCAACACAATGAAACTCATTCTACTTCTAATGTAAATATATGCCATGTATGTAGTGAAAGTTTTGAGACTGCAAAGCTAGAGCAAGTCTTAACTACATTCATTTATTTAAAACATCTTTGCTTGTAAATTTCCAGAAGTTTATAAGCCCCAAAATTTAATTTTCCATTTTTTCTAGCTTTTCCATAATTGCAGCAACCATGCCAAAAAGCAGCTGTTTTTATTAATGACAGAGGAACAGCTTAGAATCAGCTTAAGGGGTCTTGTCATATTCACCACGCGATTCCCCAACGGGTTTTTTTCCTGCCATTGTGTGTGTCATGCATATGCTTCAAGCTCCAGTGAACACACTGGCTGAGTCTGCAGAGTTAATGAGGTAAGTTGTGGGCAGATTCTTCCCTGATGTCACAATAGGCACCTAAACAACAACGATTGACGTTTCACAGAGGCTTGGGAGAAGGATTATCGCCGATTAATGAAAAGAAGGTGAACAAAGGACATCCAGCGTTGTTCACAGTAGATAAACTTGCTCAATAAATAATGAGCCATCAAGGCATACAGTTGGCAGATACAAGTGTTATAAATAAAACAGTGTTTGTTTCTTTACTATATACTGGGTCGTCCAGCGGCAGAGTGGTCTATTCCAGCTGCTGTGTACCAATGTTTCACATGTGCATGGGTTCAAATCCCGCTCAATGTACTTGGGTTTTTCTCCGGGTACTCCGGCTTTCCTCCAACTTGGCATAGGCTCGCCTCTAAAATCGGTTGCCCAGCCGACGAAGTCGGTTGTGCGCCGGACTGAAGCACCTTCGTGTGGACCAGTTAACTAGCCGACTTTGCTTTTTTGCTTACTGTATACTTGCTGCATTTGGTTTATGGTGTCAGTAAGTCAAAAGTATTTGTGCAGGCTTCAACAAATCCCTGCCCGGCCGACAGTCCAGGGCAAGAAAAAATCACCCGAGCAACTACCGTGCTTGATATTGCAGCCTGCCACCTGCAAGTACCGCCGGTCTTTAAATTGATTTTGAAAAAACAAGTTACATAAAAACGGTTACATTAGCAATCTCAATGCCCACTATATCTATCCTTTAATAGTTCAACTGTCACCAAAATTCACACATTTCCAAGTCACAACAACGTAAAAATCCAACAAGCTGTGTGCCGAAATAAGTTTGTAACACTACGCCAGACTTACGTTATTAGCATTGGGCGTTAAAAGTCCTAGTGTTATGTATAATGTGTACATGCATGGTAGTATATAGCAGTGCAGAGCACTAACTCATGTGCTCCCACTGCACTCTCACTTGAGTTGTATGCTGGAGGGCAACGAGTAACGCAAGCTGAATGTGTTACTGATTTAAACATAAAAAATGCCACCTTGTATTTGTTGATAATATCTTACTTATTTGATGCAAAAATAAAACGAATATGAAGGATAGTTTTTCATTTAAAACTGTAACACACATTTTACATTTTTATAAACAGCCGAATTAGTGGATTATCATTCAGTTTTCTATATTTTACAGTTCTGTCAAAAGTACGTACAGACTGGCAATGGTGAGCGTCTCTATGCAAGAATGTAAACCTAATTAAATATGTTTGACATGCGCATTGCTGGCGGGAATTCCCCAAACATATGTGCAGTACTGCAGTTCATACATGGGGAGCTGCCACGTGGAACCTGTGCTATACATGCACGGTGCGGTGACGCACTTGTTTCTCAGTCCCGTGGCCTGCGAGCTACACATACTGTGCACAGGCTATCTGCCAAAACAAAAGTTCGTTTTACTATTATCATCATTCATTCATGCTTACTACGCCTAGTATTGCCTTTTATAGAAAATAGTATGTGAGTTCACTGATATCCCTGATGTTGAAATCGGGTGACCCGTTCAACTGTAATGAAATTTCTAGTGAAATCGTTCAACGACATGAAGCGCCAGTTTTATATTACAAATTGAAGGAATATCACACTCTTCCGTAGGTATAGAAGCTACGAACATAACCAGTACCTTCTCTGTTGTATTCTAAACATGACACTAGGTTAATTTCTTATGTTTTGGAGAAATTTTTCTTGAATTATGAGTGCTAAATTTTGCGTCAGCTGAGCGGGACCATCCAGTAAGTGGATTTACCAACCAACGCAGCAGTCGGTTTGGCTATAAATATCAGGCTATGCTGGAAACTGTGCAAGCATGTGCCTGTATCTGAAAGGTTCCGTACTACACAGTTTGAAAGCCGGCGGCCCAACAGGGGTTGAGATTAAAAACAATATTTAAAATTCTTGCTATAAGTTGTCTTTGCACTTTTGACTGAAGAATGTTTGATGGGGAGGGGGGGGGGTTAAGCATACAATACTGTAAGAAAATGGTGTGTTGTTGGTTTTGTAAAATTAAATAATAATAATTCACTGATAAATACAAAATACCTGCACAGCTAGAAATGAGAAAGGAACCTTGGCTGAGAAGGATGGTCTGCCATAACGCAAATGTGCCTAGAGTCAAAATAAATTTGGCGGCAGTAAAATCATGCAGCATGGACAGGAAGAAGGGCCTCAGTTTACACATGTTGTCACTAATCGTACAAACATTTTGTTAAGGCCCACCACAGCTTTGATTTTACAAGTATATGGCAGATGAAAGGGCAGTCAATACTGTAGGTCATGCAGTTACAATGCAAGTAGAAAACTGCGGGAAAATGAGAGTTAAGGCCTAAATTAGGACTATTTGGATCTTGTACAGGTCTATTTTTTTAATATCCATCTGACAACAGGGTACACATTTTGTTAGAGAGGTAGCTTTTGGCTTAGCGGTTATGCCGCTCTCATAGCCTACAGTATGACTTGAATCGGACATAACAGGGATGATTGTTTCAGATAGAGCAGTGCATGAAATTGACCCTTGGTTCACTTGTCGCATGGTGCACGCAATACACGTACCATGGCAAACAAACGCAAGCGGGGAAAAATACACTGCAAAAATTTGCAAATTTATTTTCTTGTTCATTGTGGGACCTCACATATGTCCCTAAAATGTTAAATGTGCTTGATGAGTGCGGTGGGTGTCGATGGGTTCAACTGGATGGTTTGACAATTACGACTGGATTGTACTGCAGTGACATTTGCGTAAATTTTGTAAGTCGAATTGTCGGAGTAGATTCTGACTTGAAACGAAACAAATGGCAAACAAGAGCCCAATGGGCACTGTGGTTCCTTGCTGAAAGTAATGAAACTGAGCCAACTACTGAATGAACCAGTATTTCTGTAGATGCACAAAACCTGCTCTGTAGACAATGCACATCTTGTGTTAACAAACACATTC
>WURT03641842.1:0-13367 GCA_009936505.3 Holothuria glaberrima | reverse complement strand
CCTTTAATCAAGTTTTCTTTTTTAAGTCTTACATTAAAGAGACTTCAAGATGATGAAGGGAAGAACTGTTATCGATAACAATCTTTACAACACCTTAGCTAGAATTACAAGGCTCGTGGTCACAGATAAATAGTGAAGGAACCAAGGAGGTTTGGCCCAGTTGAAGCTAGATGTCTTTACACTGTAAATAAGAGATGTGGAAGTAGTGATAAAAATTTTTGGAAATGAGGGGAACGGTCAAGTGACATCCTCTTACTCATCATTGAATTTCTTATTATTTGTTACATTCTGTTTAATGATGGTTGTTAGTTGTTGTACTTGCTGATTCACGAAAAATGTACTCACACTGATTTGAGTAAGGAGCCCCCCTTTTTATGGTTCTTTCCAATAATGAGCCATTACGTTTTTTACTGAAGTGTTACATGAGAGTAAAATCACTCTTCGGTTACCCATAATGGAAACAAATTTGAGACATTAAAAGCACTTGTGAGATAAATAAGTATTAAACTTAAACTTAAATAAGAAGTAAGTATTTGAAAGCTTTACTTGATATTTCAAAACATAAAATACGGTCCAAGGGCCTGCCTAAGGCCTATGATGATTATTCAATTGAAGTTTTGATTCTCTTTAAAGATGTATTAGTTTCAACCCTCCCTTTTCCCTCAAAACCGATTCATAAAAATACTTGTTGTATTAGAATATATGATAAACGATGGTTTTCCAGCTGTTGAAAGAAGTCACTTTAAGACGGGTATCCCCTTAGTTCCCCATAATTCGAACAACAGTTCCATCAGACACTTGCTTTATTTTCAGGATAAAACATCAATTTAAATTACGGTTTGGTATTTACGATGTACTCCCAGGAGACCAAGAACTATTACCGTTTTAAATGTATGAGTTCACTGATATAGTAAATTTTACAATGTTCCTTTTGAACCTCAGAATATCTATCGGCCTCCGGGCATTTAATCTGGAAAAATTCAAGGCGAATAAGGTGACAAATTTAGGCCCAACATACTTGTCTTAACATCCGATCTGAAAAACAAAAATAAATAAATAAATGGATAATGGTTTAGGTGGCATTTCCCTGATGTATCAGTTAGCTACATATCAATAAGGGCTACATCCCTTTCCAGACCAGTAAGGTGATATTAGATGTAGATCCATCGAAAACTTTACTTAATGCTAATCCAATTAGACTGACCTCAGAGTGTAGACTAAATCCTTTAATTGGGGATTATGGAACTAAGGGGCATTGACTTCCTTTGCCTAGTATCTTGGCAACTCCATTCATACCTACTGCGAGCCCAACAGAAAGTATTATTTGGAACAATGCTTTCATGTCTAACTTGTTGCCGGCAGTCAAGTACGAAGTAATGTTCTGATATTCAAAACGACTCTTTATTGTCAAGGAACCTAATAACGATGGCAATCAACCAATGATCAATAGTATGCAAATGAGCAAAAGTATAAGATTAAACTTTGCCTTTCGACTTTGACTAATTTCCACATTCCCTCGCATGATATACGAGGCACACCCGTATTGAGCAAGTTACAGGGAGTTAGACAAGTATGTTATAAATAGCGTCGAAACGCGTCGAAAACCTCAAATTAACTTACATCAGAAGCGACTGGCAATGTTACGGCAATTTCCGTAGCTTCACTTCGAGATGTAGCAGACGACGTACCCCACTTGTACTTAATTCCTAACACCTTTTAAGCCTTTTGAATCATCAAAAAACAAGAAAATAAGGGATTGTTGTCGGCAACTAGTTGGGTTAAAAGAAAAAGTTTTCGATGGATTTTCATCTCAATTCACCCCCAGTCCAGACTTCATTACAAGGCATGTGTATGCAGCGTTACACAAGCGTAAAATGCAGTAAAACACAATATCAGTGAGCTCCACGCCCTGACTGTAAAACGGGGATACATCAGGTTTGGCCCAGAGGGGTTTCGACTTCTGCCAGATCCTGGGGTATCAGTCACCATATATATATATATATATATATATATATATATTCCGAAAGTTATACAATATTCGGCACAAGAGTGCCATTTTAAAATTAAAATCTCACAGTCTTCTTATTGTAACAACTATTACCCTACGAGGTCAGAAATGTCGAGCGAGTGAGGAGTTCCGCAAGATTGGTGGTTGCATTGTAGCGCAAGGAGGTGCCTTTGGAAAAAAATCTTAAGGAGAGGTATCATCTTTCAGTGGAGCAAATATTTAATTTGGGATGCATTGGAGAGGGATTTAAAGAAAAAATTAAGTTACCCCAATGCGAATGAGTATACTCTGGTATCTATTTCTGGTAAGGCTCTTGTCAGTTATGTGGCAATATGTTTTTCCTTAAAGAGTAAAAAATGGTTAATTCAAGGTGGCTACCCTCATGGTTATCCTTTAATATTTAATATATTTGTTCAGAAACATAAAGAGGTTTACATGTAAGGGAAATAATACAAGATTTGTAAGATTTAGATGTTTGAAATTACATTTTGAGTGACTACTTAATTCCTAAAAGGTGTAGAAATTAAATACATATATATTGAGGTTCATGTTTACATAAGGCAGAGGTCATGGTAATTGATTTCAGCGGTTCTAACTATGCCTTGTTCAATAATGTAGGGGGGCTGTTCGAATGGCAGTGACCAGTGAGGGAAATTTGCAGCTGTCAAAATTAGTTGAGCAAATTTACTTGGTGAAAAGACATAAGCTACAAATGATTGCCGATTGGATAGGAGATTAGAAGTTATCGAAGTTTAGCTAGCAACAGCTGTTTGTCAGCGGGTTTAAAGTGTAAGTGAGTTAAGGAGATAAATGTGTTCAGTTTCGTCAGTACGCGAAGGTTTACAATGAAGTACTAAAAGCCTGGAAGTCGTACCTCTGCTTCTGTTACTACCGAAAACCTTTGAAACATTAAAGATCACTCAATGGGACTTAAAATACTCTTTCACTCTCATGATGCTCGTATTTGTCGAAGGACGATAGACCACTGATTTTCAGACACAAGTCGTATGCTGTTTAACTTACAGTGTTTTCTTACCTATTTCTTCCTCCAGATATCCATAGACGAGAATCTCCTCTCAGCTTTTGGTACAACGAATTTTCAGAGGAAAATGAAATGAGATAACGAATGTGACTTCCAACAAATTACTTTGCGTTTAAAAGCACATTTTGCAGCATATTTATGTTGTATGTCATATGAAACAAACCCGAAGGGAAATAAATACAGCTGTACTTATTTGTAGATACAGCTGTTTTTCTAACTCATTGTATTTGTCGTGTAAGTTTTGTTCAACCTTGAAGAGAAAGATCTATCAATATCTCAAATAGATGGTTTATTCGGACATCTCGTATTTTTCCTGTAAATTTACATTTTATTGTGATGGGAAACGACACAAAGTTAGATACATTTTTGTACAAAATAAATCAACATAAGAAAAGCCTAACTGTCATCGAAAAGGCAAATGAATTTTAAATAGTGCGTTTGTGCTTACTAAGAGTTATGCAAATTTTACTTCGCAACGATTTCATATGAAAAGATAATATCAGCAAAATAACAGTTTCAGTTTAACGATGGAAAATCCTGAGCAAAATTATTTTATTCACCCAACGGAAATGGAAGCATTTTATAACATTTCTACAGAAGCGACTGGTGCCAAGGATTGTTTAGCCAAAGAATTGCTCACTGCTAAAAAACACAGTTCAACGGCCGTTCTAATAATATCTATTATTGTATCAATTGCTGGAATCGCTGGGAATGGCAGTTTAGTGTATCTATTCTGCAAAGAAAGAAACCTTCGTGATGTCAATAATGCCTTTATTACAAACTTAGCAATTGGGGATTTCTTCTTCATTACAGTTTTCACGCCGGCGAAAGTATTTCAGTACTTCTTTTTCTTCTTCCCTTTCGGTAAAATATTCTGTTACATCCAAATATTTGCACATTACTGCACTCAAGATGTATCAATGTTTTCTTTAGTGGCCCTCTCTTTTATAAGGTTTCGAGTAGTCGTGTTTCCCATGCACATCCAGACTAACCATCACAGAAAGTTGCTCATCCGTGTGACTTGCGTGGCTATCTGGACAGTAGCCTTAGTATCCTCTGTGCTACCCGCCTCTCGCTGCGCCGAGATCAAAGTTTGCTCATTCATAAAAGTCCACTTGGTTGAAGGGTTTAATGACTCAACAATGGAATTGTTCTTCACTCTTCGGTTTTTCTTGGTTTATTTGATTCCCCTTGTAATGATAACTTTTCTTTATTCAGCTATGGCAATGATTTTGTGGAGGAGTAGCAAAATTTTGCAGGGTTCTGTTTCGACAAACAATCATTCCTCAGGTCGACGGCGGCTAGCCATAGTGGTCTTAGTGCTTATTGCGGTATTCACTATTTGTTGGATGCCCAATTACATTGCACTCTACATAGAATACTACACAGAAGAATCTGTTCCGCCGTTTATTTCCAACTCTCGGTTTTTACTTTCTTGTATCTCGTCGGCAGTAAATCCTATTATCCTGTACCTGACTAGCTCTACGTACAGATCATATTTAAGGCAACATGTGTGCCTACACACCTTTCAACGGTTTGGGAGTTTTACGAAAACTTCAAGGAAAACTCAAACCACGTCCAGGTCTGTAAGGTCTGGCCTTAAACAGTCTGCTATACGGGGTGAAAAGATTGGAGGAAAGAGCCGAGATGCAGCACTTACTGTTCTGTAACAATTTGTTAAAATATTTCTTAAGAAAATTATGATAATCCTCCTTAAAAAGTGTATTGCACTGTAATAACTTAACTGTCTGATATTAAGCTTAACCAATGCTTCATGTGTTTTAGACCTACTAAGTTTAGCCAGTGTGTTAGGTTAAGATGTAATTGGAGCAGATTGCGAAATCATCCAAGACATAATAGGGGAGGACACTGTCTTTATAGTGCTGTCTTCAGACTACAATTTAGAGAATGAAGGAGCAGAAGGGTACATACATATCTTTCACTGGAATTAATAGCTCTTCTCTGATGATTGGGAATGCTTTGGAACTAAAAGCTTCTCTCTGATGAGTATTATTGGACAATCAGACATTTGTAACCTCATTCACGAACATTTTATCATCTTACGTCAATGCCAACACATTTTCTTGTCTCCAGACGATCAGACGAAGTTCTAAGTGAGATTTAATCCACGTGGGGGCTGCAAATGTGAACATCTTGTCGCTGTTCTATGTTCTGAATCATGCACTGCACATGAATTGTTACTTTGAGAGGTAGAATTATGGCAAAGACCAGAATGAGGGCAAACATATTTTCACGTGTTAGTAATGCATAGTAGCTTTTGTAAATTTTGTCCAAAAAGGTCCCTGTTTCAGTTGAAATAGTAACATGGTTTAGCATATCTGTTGCAGAGTCACGTAAGGAAAGATTGTGCAAAAGTCTCTAAGCACACACTACACTCACTTTGATTAACTTTTGAGTCTACGATCGATAGTAACAGAACCTGTGGGGTGTGTTTATTATGCACAAAGTAACCTCAAAAAGGATACTTAATATCTACAGAACTGCATGCTTTTAATAGACAACATATACAGATGGCAATTAAAGATTTAGAGACCTGTCTCCAACGCAAATTCTTCATTGTGTGATCAATACTAGAAAGCCAAAAGAGCACTCGACTTGGGAGCCTTTAGAACCATTTAAATATAAAGAAGGCCTGTTTTGTGATGTGATGCTGATCTTTAAAACTTTATGTAGGACAAGGAGTGAGATCCATCCTCCTCACCGCATACAAAAAGTTCAAAATCAAACAACCATGCATGTTTACTCCTTTGACAATATTTGTCACCCTTATCTGATGATGCCGACTGATACCTATGTTCTTATATATTAGATCAACTTTTTAAAGTTGTGAAGTGTGGGTCATTATATTTACAGATCAATGGTGTTTGTTTTTCACAGCGTAGGTAGATGGATAATCAAATCTTTGTGCTCTGAAATAGAGGCCTGACACAAGAAACTGCAAAAAGGGGTATGTCTGAAATTGATTACGATATATTTTCGTAATCCACAAAGGCAATTGAGAATAACATAAAGAAAAAGACATCACAGATCAAACGGTCCTGGTTGGATGTCTCTGAGTGTAATTTAAACGAAACTTGTCACTAGCTTAGTTGTTCCTGATATTCATTCCGAAAGAATCCATTGTGTCGCAGTCTTTTTTTTTCAAAAGTTTATGTGATTTCCATTATTTGCCTACTCACGACATTAATTGAAAACAAAACATGAACGTTATCCTGAAGGTAACGGGGTAAATTGTATGTTATTATTGACATATTTGTTTTCTGCGTCGTTCACACTGCAAGGAGGCGGCCACTTCGGACCGCTACGCTGCGCCGCACCAATCCGCAATTACCTTTGTGGTGTTGGCAAGGGGGGGGGGGACATCGAACGCTGTGCAGCTCAGAAATCCCACATCCTGAAGTTTCATAATGACCTGAAAACGTGACTCTTTGCATTCTACATGTGACAAGCGTAATAAAAAACAGTCGGTAGTACATCCCATTATCCAGTCCAGAAAACAGGTGAATTTCACCAGGCTGTTGCAACTCCCTGATTTCACTTACTGTTCGAGTAAAAGCTGAATGGGGTGTCCTATACAGAAAAATTGAAGATGAGCCAACAGAGTTTGAGTATTTGGTCACTGTAGTGAGTTCTGTAAATAGAAAAAAGCACAACTACAGGAGAGATATCACCTATTCAAAGAAACTGCAATATGTTTGGAGTACATAATAAAGTATGCAGTGGGTCATCGGAGCCGGGGGTGGGGTGAGACATCCCATTAATATTCAGTATGAAGTTTTTCTTCAAAATTAGAAAGGCCAAAACCTTAGTGATGCCTTGCCCAAAAGAAATGCTTTTTCTTTTCGTACTGAAGTTTACACCTTTTTCATCCTTCTTGAGACATCATGTTTTACGTTTTTTTTTTCTAAGTTCACCTCTGGTGACCTCTTATGACGTTTGAACTCCACCAAAAATCGAGTACCAAAAGAAAAATGAAAATACTAAGTGACCTAGATGGGACTCGAACCCGGGCCGTTGGTCACGTGTGAGAAGCCTGGCACTATCCGCTACAACATCAACAAAGTCATTATATTATGGTATTTCTAATTATGTGATAGCTACAGCAACCATCACACATGTTCATAATTTCTTAGTTATTGTAAAGGTATATTTTTTTAAAACATCTTTGTTGTTCTTTTGTATTTATATGGTAAAAAATTCAGCCGTAGCTTTTCGTTGGTCACGAAACTACACATTCCGAAGGTACCGCTCCCTGTCGATTAAGTTTACGGGGGGTTCATAGTTTTACCACTGGTGACCACAGATGAACTTTGACCTTTACAAAAACCCATAGGTTCTCTCTCTCTTTAAATGACAAATCTTTATAACCAGTATGAAAAGTATCCATCAATCCCTATTTGAAATATCGTGTTTTTCAAGAATTTCAGATTTTGACCTCTGGTGACCTCGGATGACCTTTGACCTTTTCAAAAACCCATAGTTTCTCTCTCTCTCTTTAAATGACAAATCTTTATAACCAGTATGAAATCCCTATTTGAAATATCTTGTTTTTCAAGAATTTCAGCTTTTGACCTCTAGTGACCTCGGATGACCTTTGAACTTTACAAAAAGCCATAGGTTCTCTCTCTTTAAATGACAAAACTTTATAACCAGTATGAAAAGTATCCATCAATCCCTATTTGAAATATCGTGTTTTTCAAGAATTTCAGCTTTTGACCTCTGGTGACCTCAGATGACCTCTGATCTCCACTGAAAAGAACACATTCTTCCTCTTAATATAATATAATAAATAATAAATAATAATAAATAATATAATATTCCTATAAGCCAAGTATGAAAAGTATACACCAATACTACCTTGGGATATCATGTTTACAATCAATTTTCACGAGTTCCGTATTATCTCCTCCTGTAACCTCAGATAACCGCTGACCTCCAAAAAAGTCGCTTCGGTCTATTTTCTGACTCTTCTGCATCAACATGGGAAGTATTGGAAGTATTCATGCTTCCTACCTAGATATATTGCTTTTACACGTTTTAAGGTTTATGACCTCTGGTGACCTCATATGCATCAACCAAAAATGATTGGGACATTTCTCTAAATATGGGAAATTTATATGCCAAGTATGAGAAGTATCCATTATTGCTAATTTGCGTTAGTATTTTTTAAATTCAACTATTAGGAATAGTAAAGAGACTGTTATTCAACAGGCAAAGCATTAAACATGTAGGACAAAGTACACTAGAATATACAAGAAAATTGATTGATTGTACTGTTTTGATACAAGTGTATTCATGCAGATGACGACCTCCGACACCTGTTTCAAATGAAAAATGCTTTAATGAAAGATCATACTGTAGTAAAAACTAGAACTTGCTAACACCATGGCAAAACACAACTTATTGCTTATAAAGCACTTAACTAATGTATAACATATTTGCTTGAACTTTGCTGTACTACTATAAATGTACGTTTCGAACACTTATTTGGAGAAAGAAAATAAAACACTTTTCAAGCACCAAAATGTATGTTTAAATACGCCATACAAGTGCATTTTATTACTCCAGTCCGATTTCAACAGTACATCCAACAGACTGCCATAATGGTAAGTGGGTATGAGTCTACTTCAAGTAGTTCCAAACATCATCTGACAAAAATGCTCTGAATTTCTTGATACAAGGCTGATGTCTTATACGAGAACACTGCGTTCCAAACAAATTTACTGTAAGATCCAGACTTATTGGTGAACATGTTACAGCAAACTGAATTAAAATTTGCATGTCAACTCATATAGCTAACAAAGCATCCTCTTTACTGCAGTGTTGTGAAATAATTGTCCTTACCATATTTTCAGCCTGAGAGGTCCAGCTACATATCAGTAATTTAAATACTTAATCTTTAACTGAAGTCAGATTATGAAGCAAAACTTAATTGTCCGGAAAATTAATTACCTTGTAAAGCAGTTCCTTTTGTTATTTAAGCACGTCAAATTGCGCTCTAAATTGAGCATGTCAGTCTGGAGTTACTCTTTTAAAAAGAATCCTAAGGTTTTGTGATAAACAAATCAGAAAACCTCACAATTGGTGCAAACCATTTAAGCAAGTATTATTCCATTTCCGTGTGTGTGTTTCTGGTTATATGATCAATCTCTATAAGAGATCGTAACAATACAACAGCACAGAACCAGAAATTCTCTTGTAAGTTCTTGTCGAGATATAGAAACACATATCACGTTTATCATTCTTTCAAACTTCGTAATGGTGCCTGGCGTAGGTGACCGTTGGCAGTTCGAGAGACCATGACTTGTACAATTCATAGTTCATAAAATATTAAATAACCTACCTGAAGACATTTTCATTGTTTGACCTCCTGAGTTCCCAAATGATCTTTGACCTTTACAAAACAGTATAGGGTTCTTGAACTGAATGTGAAGCATAATATCCCTCGAAGTCATCCTCCATGATATGTTGCAATTAAGAATTTTTCTCAATTTGACCTCTGGCGACCTTTAATTATCTTTGACTTACAACAAAACTTAGCTTTCTTGGACTATACGTGGAACATCTATATCTACTTTTTAGAGATTTCTGAAAGTTTTTCTCCTTGAGATAACATGTCCGCGTGCTTACATGGTCTGTTTAGCTAGACTTTCAATGATTTTAATGTCCTTTGATATCCACAAAGGTCAACACGCGTCTGAAAATCAATGCGCAGCAGGCTTACTTGCTATGTATGAGATCCACCAAGGTTACTCTGCAGTACATATTTGTTTCAAATAGGTTACGTAGTTTCAACCGAGTGATACCAGATGAACATTCTTCCACGTGTAACACTACGGTTCTATTTCTTAATATGAAAAATCGACATACCGTAAAAAATATGGAGTGTACATGCTGTCATGGAACCGTGCCAATAAGGTTTCCGGTTTTTGATCCCCCTAACCTCAAATTACCTCTGATCTCCACCAGAACAAACAAATTCTTTTTCTTAATATGACAAATATAAGCATTAAGTATAGAAACAATCCATCATTCCTTCCTCAAGATAGTGTGCTTACACGCTAGGTATCACAAACACACCTCCACACATTTGTCGATTGGTCACTGGTTTTGTGGGAAATTGGCATAATTTTTAATTGTATTTTAAGTTTTGGAGTAGGTAACTGCAGTGCGAGACTCCCATTTAGGTAGTAAAACTGAGCTAAGTATCAAACTTTGGCCCCTATGAGAAAGGTAGGGGTGGCTTTTCTAGGAGAGTGCTACCCCCACATTTGACTATATCTACCAAGTTATCTTTTTAAATGTATGGCTCCAATAACAGAATGACAACGTCATACGATGCGTCCATTTTTTTTACCCTTCAGCCGACTTACACTGTTATCATTCAAATAAGGTATCATGTGTATCAGCCAATATTACTTGTACTCACAACTGAATGTTTAAACAGTGTTAATGACGAAGATGAAAACAACAGATTAAAGCACATCTTATCAGTGGAGATTTGCGAAAGGCTAGAAATGTTTTACCAATGTTTGTGTTAATAATCAAAGTACGTTTGATGGTGGTATCGATGCAAATAGGTTTTTACGACATTTTCATCCTGTGTTGTAGGACAAATTGTCATAATGAATTATTAGAGAACCATTAAAGTGAACGGAAGCCCTGATGAAAATGACCTTGTAGTGGTTTGTCGAATGCTGATGACAGTAGGTCTCCCATATACCTAAGTATCTCCGCCCTATAGGACAAATAATGAAACAAATCTGAATAAAGAGATTACTGGAAAGGTAAAGCCTCTGCACCTATGGCATGAAAGAAATGTTTTTCTTGAATATAGGTTTTGTAACAAATTTCACAAACTGAATCAACCAACAGTATGCGATTCCCAGCCCTTAACCATAAGTTATTCATTGACAGTTTAAAATGTTCTCGACTTTTGATGTCCCTGGTGGGTACTGGAAAAATTTGATGGTACAGTTTAGTAATGAATTGTTATTCAGCTGTCCTCCTGCCTAATCTCCTCCCAAGGTTGTTTCCGTAACCCCTTTAATTTTGTTCCTCACTTGGAACGACGCACAGTGGCTCACACAAAAAGGTGTTCAAACGAACACTTTCCGGGTCGAGAGTGACTGTCGAGTGACAATCAAATTACCTCACGTAGTACTAACATGATTCAGTCCAGTTACCGCAGTTACGAAAAAGGATAATACAGGCAGCTTTCTGTATTGTACCTCAATAATGACAAGCTTGTGTGAGCTTACAAAGCTTATCCAATCCCCAGTCAAGTTTATCAATAGGAAGACTGTTACATCGGCCCAGTCATAATGAGAAACCCTCGAGAACCCACATTCACAACTGGTGACTTCACTTTCATTGAAATAAATTCAAACGATAGCTCTAAATATTCTTATTGCTCCTAGATTACTTGTGCATACAGGTGAAATTTGATATATGTTGCCCATTGCATTGACAGGTCAGTTTACAGTAACACTAAACTCAAACAAGAAAGTGTACTTAGTAGAATGTGGCATTAAGCAATTTAAACTTACTACAAGCTACTTAAGCTTTTTCTGGGGGTGCAGTAGACCGATGATTTGCTTTTTCCTTTAAACAGTTGAAGGGGGGGGCTAACACTTAACTTGGGAGATCTTTAAGTGTTTGAGATGAGTAAATTGGTCCCTAAATATGAAATACTCCCTCATTGTTACGAGGTCAATTTTCTTCAAAATTAAAGTATCTATAAGAGGAATTCTCGAGTTCACAAATGTTTAAGGAGTCCTGAGTAGACAAGTACATTGTAAAATGTCATTGGAACGCAAACTTTGACCCTGCAGATTCGTATTTCGAAAGTCCATAAAACGTTTCTTGGTAGCCCCCCCCCCCCCACTTCATGATGGTCATTTTGGTATCGCTGAACATTACGAAGGTTTCAAGAAATATCTTTCAAATATGTTATTAGCCAGGAGTGCGGATTAACATGTTAAGACATTGACTACAGTTCAAAGTTTTTGAGAGCAGACTGGATAAAAAAATCCATTTTATGAAGTAATATAAGACTTACCTTTAACAGCTTAAGATAGTAGGTATATTAATATCCTGACAGATGGATAACTTTTCTAAGTACCTTAATACATGTGCAATGCTAAATCCGACTACTACTGCAGTTACTCATATTTTTGAAATATTGATTTCAAAACGTTGGATAACCTTCGGAACTCCCAACGATCAAGACAATTAACTTGTAGGTGATCTCGTTCGCCCGTTCATAACTTTTGTGAAAGACTAGAAATTGAGGAATGCCACAGCATATCATGATCTACATTCATCGAACGTATGAAACATACTCTGAACGAACAGTCAGGAAGTTATGAATGGGGTTATATTCTCCTTTAAATGAACTTATGGTAGGAAGCTACAAACTATGAATCTACATTTTCACAAGTAACTCGGCAAAACCATAGATGATACCGTGATACAATGGACGCTTGACGGGTCCAATGTCTAACAACCAAAAGGACGCGAGATCACGTGACGTCGCTGAAACACCTTTGTAAATCACCACTGCCGAATAACGGGATTGACATGCAACTTTCAAAAATACTGAATTCGACGAATGCATTATTGTGTACTATAGAGAACATTCCAAATAGTTAAATGACAAGTATGATCGTGATTTTTGTATTTTACTTGTGGTTAAGTCTGTACATTAAGATAGGTCTGTACTTATATTGACATATTTCATATAACCTCTCGATATAATCTGTTAGGCTATCTAGTATCAGCTAAAGTATGATTTTGTACACAGATGTTTTTATTGAAATTGAAAATTTCTAATTAAGAGGAGAGTAATGTGAGGTCAATATGGATGTTAAATGTCTAGTAGCCTGTTAGTTGTGTTATGTCTATCTATGTATATGTTTGTAGTCTGTTAACTCTGTGATGTTTTGTCTGAAAAATAGTTCCTTGAGCCGCCTTCCATTTTCAATAATGCTATTGACGCTATAGGTGCTATAGAAGTCGGATTAAATTAATAACACAAGCATGCTTTTAACATAGGGCTAAAAACAAATTTTAGCTCCATGCTTTCAACTACAGTATCTTGATTCTTGAGCACTCTTTTGTAAGTTTCCAGTCATGTTTCCGCTCACTTTTGGGACAGAAATCCACGCTACATTACGATGTTAACATTAATTCTACCACCTCTAGTCATCCGTTATTCAGAATCCTGCATTCTGATTGGTTAAACACTGACCTGTTATTCTGCAGCACACGGTCAGTAAACGTAAAGACTGATAA
>WURT03641831.1:0-19920 GCA_009936505.3 Holothuria glaberrima | reverse complement strand
TATTTAAGGGTCTTTTGCACATGCCCTGTAAATGTTTTTGGCATTCTTGACCACTTGGAGTACCATCGATGCTTTTCTATTAACGATCCTGCTTCGTTAAAGTAAGGTAGCATCCCTAGTACTGTAGTTGTACGTAAGTGTATGCAGAGAGCAGTAGCTCACTTGTTTGATCAAACCATGACTTGCTGGCTGAAATTCCTTCCGTTAGGGAGTCTAATACTTTGTTTAATCATTGCCTTAGCCAAAAAACTACAGTATCAATCTTATTGTCATTGGTTTATTCGATTTTTTTCCATCCATCGTAAATTGTTACGGGGAAAATTTTGAACAAGATCATGTAGTGTAGTTTATGTACCATGACATCGCGCATGCTCTCCGTCTTTAGGATTTACAAGCTGTACAACTATACGCAGTACATGCTAGTGTAATTTGATGCCATATTGCTACGTAACATTGCATGGACAGACCAGGGAGTTGCTATTGGACTACCGGTCGGATCACAAACACAAACTTTATTTTTTCACGGTACATATCGCAAGATTTCGGGACAGTTTTGTGTTGTAATTTGACATTTATGTGCGAGAAATGTTTCTGTGATTTTTAGATTGAATGCATCACACGCCTGGTGCTATTTTTAGCTCCGGAGAAACACCTGTTTTTTGTTTTCCTGGAGCAGTCGCGGCAGTCTCTGGAGCTTTTGCGCCAGAGCGCCAGACTATTTTCGAGCCCTGTTTTGAGATAATTTGTGGCACACAGTCTTTCTCTCCGACCACTCTGTGGAATGCATTTCCTCTGGACACAGTACCATCCCCATGTGTCAAAACATTTATGCATAGACTCAAGGCTTACATATATTATAGAAGAATGAGATTTTTCATAAATTTAACTAATCAGGGTGCTGTTTCATAAAGTGTTATGGTTGATCATCTTACTGTATGTTTGATCTTTCATGTATCCTACTGGAATTAAACTTCAGATTGAATGCAACTCTTTTATAAAACATGGTCCAGATGTCAGTGATTGTTATTAAAATCTACAGTGGGTTCTAAATTACAGTATCAAAGTGCAACCTCTTCAAGATTGGCTATTCAGTTGTATTGTGTGCAGGGGTCTTTCCTATAACTTGAAATAATGGGGAAGATTTCAAAACTGGGCCATATTGTAATCTTCTAGATAAGTTGCAAAACATGTGCAAAGTCAAACAGTGCTTGGCAGGATTTACTTAGGAATTTCAGTGATTTTATGTTTTATGTGAAGAGTGAGTAAGGCTTTACTGTGGTGATAGTAAAGAAAGAGCAGGGTCACCCAGCCTTTGTTTTATCCTCTCCCTAGATCTGATGAACAGAATCATCTGGTCATTGCAAGTGTTCAGCTTCCTAAAGATGATGTTCAGTTGGATGCTTCAAACTATGACAACGAGAAAGGAGGTAGGTTGGTCCTTCCAGGAGGACAGTAGCGAGATTCCTTTACCCACAATTAAAATGACAGAGGCTAGGGAGTCTTATGTAGATGCAGGACAACTCCCTCCTCTCCCCCTACTTTTCCCTTGCCCCCCATCTCCCGGTAACTGCTCGTGATGATTGACATCCAGACAGTCCCACCTTGGACAGAGCCAAATGTGCTAGTGGGGGGTGGGGGAATCTGGGGTTTTATTGTCACAGCTTGGAATTGTCTCTGGCTTGCAAGTGTCTGGTTAGGAATGGCCCCAGGAAATTTGTCTGGGGGAACAGAAAGAAGTCCAGATGGTCATGTTTTTGTTGTTACTTGAGTGCACTCAATTAACTAAGTTGTTATGAATAATTGTTAACATCAGCGTGTCATCATTGTCATGTGGTCTGTTTTATTTGTACTTATTATTAAGATGGGTAATGTTACAAGGTATCTTCAGTTGTCTTATTTTACCTCTAGACTGTATGACATACCTGTACAGAGTTGTCCAATCTTCCTTTAGCAATGACCCTTTTTCAGAACCACCATGTGGTAGGAGCTCCCCAACCTTATAAGAACAAAGTTACATGATTGTTCACATTTACTGCACTTACATGCCCATTATCATGCTTTGATCGTTAACCTGGAGTGAAGAAATGCACAACTTGAAAGCTTCGAAGGTGAAAGTCTTTACAAGGGAGGTGGCAAGGAGGGGGATGGGGGAGGGGGTTAGGTTTTATGTATGGAAACTTTGTAGTGCCAGATAAGGGATCATATCAGACAAAGTTCTCGAGAAAAAAGGGGTGTTGGGTGGGGTCAACTAGGATCATCACCTGGCTATCCTTGTGATAGCTGCTTTTGAACAGATATCAATGATTGAAATGAAAGTCTCAGGAAGGCTGATAGTTTATATAATACTTTACATTGGTATATTAACAAATGAGATAGTTGATATTTGCTGTATACTTCTTAAAAACTAGCTATTATGTAAAAGGTTCTCAATGTATTACACCACCATAACAAAAAGAATAAAAAAGAAGCTTTGCACCCTCAAGTTTTGTCTCAAGCAAGCCCAGGGATGGGAAATTATGGTTTATGAGGTGCAGTACGAGCTTGATTTAGCTTTAGACTACAGAACCAAGGGCTTATTCAATACTGCAGTGTGTAATCCTTCATTTGCATGTTTATCTGAGACTTGTGTTACTTGTTTGGGTTTTGCCGTGTATGGGGACAAAATGACACATTTTTTTGGGAGGGAGGGGGACAGCTTAAGACATTGTGCTGGAAATGCATACATACAAGGCTTAATGTAGAAATTCAATTTATCTTTTTTTTTTTTTTTTTTTCAAAGAATTTGGAGGCTTTGGATCTGTTAATGGTAAAATTGAAATTGAAATAAAAATCAACCATGAAGGTGAAGTGAATCGTGCCAGGTATATGCCCCAGAACCCTGTTATCATTGCCACAAAAACACCATCCAGTGATGTGCTGGTCTTTGATTACACCAAGCATCCCTCTAAACCAGGTTTGTTTCAGATTCTTTGATGATTTTTGACATTGTCTGTGGAATAAACTGGCATAGTTGGATTTCATTCTTTTTCTGTTTGTAAAGACTTTTTTGTTTTGTAGGCAGTCTGTTTAGTTTTGTGTCCGTCACAACTTTTGATCATCAGGTACAATTACACAACAGTTAATATCAACCCATGGTGAGATTATCTTTTTGTCATGTTCAATGTGATTGGCTGTTAATGTGTAAACACAGATTTTTGCACAGGGTAATGACAATTGATTGTTGGGACCTTTGCAGGGGGTTTGAGTTAGGTGTGAAATCTTGCATTGTGAAGATTTTAAATAAGATTAGCTGTGATATATTCATATAACATATAGGATAAATTTATTGTCCTTTTTGATACTTTTGTTTGTTAAACCTGACATACAGGGACATTATGTAGTATTTATGTAGCCATTTATTAAGCAACTTGGTTGTGAGGGAAATTTTACTAACCATTTGTCTAATTAGTAAATTTGTTGATATAATCCCCGCAACTTTCCTGAAGATCATAAATGTCACAGTGCATTGAACATTCCAAAATAGGAATCCTTCCAACACTTGCATGGTCAAGAATGGACAGGTTAGTGAACTATCATTCATTGCACAGTGTAACTGTGATTAAATGTTATTTTCACTGGTGTGCAACATATCACTCATGGCACATTGTGATAGAGAAAAAATATGTGTAATTTTCCATCCTTTTTGTTTGTAATCAAGAAAAGAAAAAACAAAATTAATGAAAAAAAGAAAATCCATTAATTTTTAAGAAAATATACACTTAAATGCTGTCAGTATTTTTATTCCCAGTCACTTTGAGTACTGGTGTCTGTGGTAATGGCAGTACCAGTGTACGGTTCTGACATTTCTTTGTTCCAATGTCTTCTGAATGCGAGAAGTCTACACAAACGTCAGTGGTAGGACCTGATAGGGTTAGATTAAAGTGAGAGTATTAGGATTACTTTTGTCAGAACATAGAAATGCTGGAACAAGAGGTGTAACCAGTATTGTATATGGCATACATCTCATGTTTGTCTAAAGTCACATCCATTAATCTAGAGGCTATGTTGGCTTTTTAGTTATAAGTATTTGAAATAGAATTATGGAAATATTTCAAGGAAATCAGGAAGTTACAGGATTTTCATGAATTCCAACTCAACAATTAGTGCATTTCTTTTCATGTATTCCTCCTCCTATTTTAAAACAGATCCAAGTGGAGAGTGTAATCCTGATATCCGTCTCAGGGGCCATCAGAAAGAAGGTTACGGACTATCTTGGAATCCAAATATCAGTGGCCATTTGCTCAGTGCATCTGATGACCATGTGAGTAACAATTAAAGGCTCGCTTATAATATTTTTTTAGCTTTAACAGCAAAATAAAGCTGTTTGAGGTATTGCAATCAGCCACCTTCACTCTGTCCCATCTTTCATATGTGTCAACAATGGTTCAAGGAGCTCTCAAATTTTCATTGTTTGACAGTTTTGATGAAACAATGATCAAAGAATATGAGGCAACTTTTGACCAACAGGAAGTGGAGGCCAAAGGTCATTCAGAGGTTAATACAGGCTATTATATGAAAGTCACAAAAAAGGCCCCTTTTCTCATTGAGCACATTTTGTTCTGGAAAGTTGGTGATAATGTTACTCTAGTATTGCTTCTTTTAGGATCTACACAGATTTTGGATACAAGGTCATTTAGAATGTCATTAGAGGTGGAAATGGGGGAAATCTTTTAATTTTAATTTTTTTTAAGTTAGATAGAGACCAAACCTGGGCCATGTTTCATAAAGACTTAAGATTGATCTAAGTTTGATTTTAATAGGATGATTGCATTGCAGATCAAACTTAAGATCCATCTTAACTCTTTATGAAACAGGACCCTGGTGTGTTATCAACATTTGGTGCTAAATAATGTGAAGGTCATTTGGAGGTTGTCATGGGTCACTTGAGGTCAAAACCATTGATTTCATAATAAACCTGATACTGTAGGTGTAATTAAAGTCTGGCTCGAAAAAATCTGGAAGCCATTTTGACGTCATCATGAGTCATTGTAATTTGGAGGTCATACAGGGTATTTGCAATTGTTTGATTTACACAAAACTTTAAAGATGCAGTCAACATCAAATGCAGGGAAGTTTGGAGGTCAGTTTGAGGTCATAATGGGTCATTTGAGTTCATATTTGCACAGATCGTTGGATATACATGAATTTCAGTAGATGTATTCAACTTTTGTGCCAAAACTTTTGGAAATACTGTGGAGGTCATCAGGGTCCCTTCAAAGTGGCATTCCAAAGATTCATAGATGTACATACAATATTTGGTGCCAGAAATTTTGAATTTTGACAATAATGACTGCTTAAAGTTTCCAAATTTTCAATGGCCACTCAAGGTCCATCATAGAGTCACCTTTGGGGTAACCTTTTTTGTAGTTGTAAAATCTATCCTTTACTTTAGCACCCACCAACTGGGATAGCTTTTATGAATTCAAGAGCAATTTTGCTGTATTCATGAACTTTATTTCTTGACTGTGAATTGGTTTCACAGATACAAATGAACGTACTTGCACAAAACAAATGTGCGGAGCCAAAACTTATTTTCAGTCTTTTTTTGATCATGTACAGTCTGTATACACATCACCTTGATATGATCATGAAAGTTTACAGACTGTTAAATCTCAAGTGTTTTTGCCAGTGCTGTAGTAACAGAAGTTAGCCTGACAGGCAACTTTTGATGTAGTGTGTGTTCTGTGCTGTTGCACTACTTGGGCAAAGGTAGTGAGCAGAAATGTGATCTTGAAGTCTGCAGTAAAATTTTGAATTGGTAAAAGCATGGGAACATAAATGCTTGTTTATTAGTTTCTAATTCTGTGGAGACCTTCCCAGTCAAAGGCACATTGTTTCTCACAGAGATCATTGACCCTACCAGGAGACAAAAGTATTGTACCTCCACTGTGATGATGTATGGGCTGCTATGATTAGGTGATACCATCTAATCTATACAAAATTTTTCTGAGGGCAGTATGTGTTACTTTGCCAATCTGTGCTCCAGCGCTCTTGAAGGTGGATAATGTTATCATAGCAGTAGGATGTTGTCAAGTCTATAGTGTTGTACCAATATTGCAAACTGTAACCAATATACCAATATTTCAATTCTCAATTTAGGTTGATAATGTTCCGATACTGATTATTTGGGAAATGAGCATTTTGTATACTAATCATAGGCTACTGGGCACCACAACTCAGTGTCATTTCATTCTGATGAGGTAAAATATTGGCACTTGTGTTCAAAACTACTCAAATAGTGTACCATTTTCATGACGTGTGGGACGATAAATGTTGTTTAGGTAACATTGGCATTTAAGATAAATTTTACAGACACAGTTACAGGATCAACACGGGGAATATTGGCCCTTACAGATGCTGAATATTGAGCTGGTCAAGTCTTCAAGTCCTCTTTGCATTTGTGCATTGTCTTTCAGACTATTTGTTTGTGGGACATCAGTACTGTCCCTAAAGATACTAAGATAGTTGATGCCAAGACAATATTTACCGGCCATTCTGCTGTTGTTGAGGATGTTTCCTGGCACCTCCTACATGAAGCCATCTTTGGATCTGTGGCTGATGACCAGATGCTTATGATGTGAGTTTCCCCACTTTTTATCTTTTTTTTCTTAGATTCCATAGAACACAACTCAAAAGATTGAAATTTTACAACATGAGGATGTGTGGTAGTTCATGCAGGAGATAAAATTTTTCATTTGTTCTCTACATAGCAGTGATATTCCTCATATTTTCATGCTAATGCTTATGACACAGAATTTGTAGTATGACAGAGGTCTTGACTTGCCCTGAAGTTTTGAAAGTGCTTTGATAAGTTATTTCCATATAGTGATTAAGGACAGGGATTTGAATTTCATTTAAATGTAATAGATAGAAGTAATGTTGTAATCCGTTACTAGTGGTTTTCATATCTTCATATATTTATTCAAAATAGTGTCAGCTTATCAGATGCTTGATAATAATCATGAATTTCCTGGGGTTGAAAAGGTTTGACTTTCATCCTCAGTTAGTTAGATCAGATTTAACGACACATCAACACGAATGTGTTACATAGTGTCAACAAGATAAAAAGGTAAAAATTTAAAAACAGTTTCAAATACGGTTCTTACAACAGGCGGGAAACACCGTGGGCATATTTTTACAACCCCCATCCCATAGGGGGCGAGTTCCATCAGCAGAGAAGTTCTCAAACCCTGACATGATATCAGTGGATTGTGAGAACTGTGTAAGTAATAAAAGTTGAGACCAAAAAAGGGAAAGTTTGTTTCCTGAAAACTGCTAAAGTTTGTGTGTAATCTGTGTTTCCTTTTCCACAGCTGGGACACAAGGGTAGATAACACCACCAAACCAAGCCATTCTGTAGATGCCCACACAGCAGAAGTAAGTTAATTAGTACAGGAGTTTTTAAGTTATAAGTGGCTTTTACTTTCTACAATGTAAAATATAGACATATATGAAAGTAGCAAGTAATGTCAGGGGATATGCTCATACTGGGTGGCACTGGAGGTTACACCCTGCACTACCTACATCCCAGCTTTATCCATCTAGCACTAGCAAACCCTTTATGTTCTCTCCCATTAAACTCCTCCCCCAGGATATCAATCAGTGTGCTCAACATTCAGAAAATCCTTGGTGCATCCCTGAACATGTGCAGATTATCTGGCAAGTGTGACACCATAATAATACCAGTATTTGGAATACTGCAATTAATTCCATCAGTAAAGAATAACCTGAAATAAATATGTATGTGTGGATTGCAGAGGGCAAGTAACAGTAATGAAATAAAAGTGGTTGTGTACATAGTACCAGTGGAAGGGTTGTCACTGGGACCCTCAAATGTGATGCCACCCTGGTTTCCTCTAGATAAAGGTACACGACTATGCAACAAGAGTAATCAAAATTTTCAACATCAAAAGATATTTCTTAAGTGTAAAAGTAGCATCACTTTCGTCAGGAATGGGACCACAACATGGGATAGAATGTCATCTTTATCCTGTTATCTATACTGGCAAGGAATAGTTCACAATGTAAATTATACAGAATATACAAGAAATAGTTCATCAAAGAGAGTGGCTAATAAAGTTTGATGGCTAGAAATACTGACTATAGAACCTTCTCTCGGATGGTATTTCCTCTAAATATATTTAACTTTAATCTTACTCGAGCCGAGTAGGCTGTAGCGAATTAAGACCTATCCTTAAAAAGTTCCTTTTTCAAATACAAACCTATCCCTAGTACCATTTTTCATCACTTTACCCACAACTACAAAATTACAATATCTCCCTGCATTAATGGGAGCCCATCCATTCGCTAATTGAACAAAATTAAATTAACCACTTAAACTCTTTTAAATCCACCAAGTTTTAACATACCAAGTTACAGTCTTCCAGTCCTTATAAACCCTCATTTCTATACAGGTTCCTCCTAAGCCTGTCTTATAATTTCTATTGCATATTGCATAATGTTATTATTTTTATCATACTGTTCTTCATGAGATTGTGATAAAATAAATGAAATGAAATTGCACAGATAGTATCCATTTCATTTTAATCTATGCAAACATCCTAATGAGGTTTCCTTTGTTTCCAAGTGTAATACATACAACATCAAAACATTCAACTATAAACACTTTATAAACAAAATTACACAGAATACTCACGTGATGATTTAAAATGTGCGACTTCACCCGAGCCTTTTCATCTCCATGTGAACTCAGAGCATGTGAACACCTGCAAGCACCTTCTTAACCACACTGAGTTTTCCAATTATTTTTCAAAAACCAGCATTCAGCATTCTTACCAGTACTGTACATGGCCACACCCAGGCCTTCATAAAAACACGTACACCTGCAATAGTTCTAACTGCACCTCAGCTAGTTTTGTATGTAGTATTAGCTCACTGATATCTCGAAGTAAAGTACAAGCCCTTTCATCTATATTTGTTGAACACATGTGCCCAAGAATGTTCACAGCAATCGTATACAACACAAAGCGCAGCTTAGCTGGGCTGCTTCAAAGTCTAACCACTACATGCATAGAACAAACAACACCATTGTCCTGAATACCTTAGGAGGCTGCATACCTAAAAGTCATCTTACTAGTCAACAATGGTAGAGGACTGAAATCTAGGCAGTAAGTTTACTGTCACCCCCCCCCCCCCCTTGCTATCCCTTTCAAGAAACTGTTCTCATATATTTTACAAAAATCTGGAAAATTGAACCTACACATTTTCGATTCAGTACCCTAATTAATTCAGGCTTTGAAGGGCAGTTGTTTTACGGCGCTAAGCGACCACAAATGTGGGAGAAGCCTAAGTGGCTTATAAAATAAAACTTCACATTGGGTGGCTAACCAACTCAACAGTTTTTAGATCAAATTTGGTCTCTTTTGAATTTGAGAGGCCAGTTCAGATGGGAAAACTGTAGATTGCTCTTGGATGAAAAACCCGCCTTACTTTGACCCGGCCAGGGATCGAACCCTGAACCTCCCGATTGCTCTCAATTTCACAGTACATACAAAGTTTACCAATTCACAACATGTTAACCTAAATTTGCCACAGTCATTAAATCAATCATCCTACTGGCTACCCATCATAAATACCATACAGTAACTAAATAAACTTATCAATTATCAGATCAGATCTGCTCATATTGTCTACTCCTATATTTTCTCTCCTTATAATTTATTTCAATCCTGCACCTATAGGGCTAGAACATTAAATCAAAGCCCATCTTAATAATTGACAATTAGCAACTAGTAATACAATTGTGGTTTGATGATTAGTTTGGCTATCAAATTCTCTCCCATAGAGATCTGTTTGAAACTTTTGAATGGCGCAAATGATAGCTAGATGTTCCTATGGTGTATGGCTGTACAAGGTTAACACTCGTAGACCTAATGATTGAGTCAAACGTGTGTTTGTTGGTACTGCATTGAACAATAGTTCTTTATTGGTAGGAATGCCTATATTGGACAACTTCTGTACCATTGCACAGCTTATGTAACTTTCAGTCACATTGATACAGGGAAAGTAAGCAAGTCTAGTTGTAATCCAAATCTGTGTCATCTGGAAGTAGTTGTGTTGCCTTTAGATTTTCCATCTAGAGTTTTACAGAAGAAAAAAAAAATGTTGAGATTAAAGAACACCACCATTCACCCTGTTAGTGAAATTGTATAGCAAGTTTGGGTAATGGTATAATTTAGCTTCCAAAATTTTTGTCATATGGGGAGAAGCACTTTGAAAAACAACCTAGTGTATTGCTTCAGTGAGACTTCTCTCTAGTTACACATTTTAAGGAATCAATGTTAGGGCCAGGCAATGGTGCTGCTTGTAAAAATGTTAGCTGGGTTGCTTTTTGCAGACTTAAAATTTTCTCATACTTCAAGCTTAATGCTCAGCTTAACATCAGTAGTACTGCAGTGTAATGTTTACAACACATTGTTTAAGTGGAAGCTTTCAGGCCAACACCATGTACACTGTATGAGGTGTGAAAGATGAACAAACTCTGGTTGCATGGATTATTCGCACACTGAGCATCGGAGATATTTTACCACTACTGTATATTCTCTAATAAATGCTCCCCCTCTGATAAACGCCCCCTGCACCCCACCCCCCAAAACAAATTATTTTGTGGATGAAAGTTTACGTTCATACATATCATGCGTGCACATGAAAGCCTCAAGCCCGGCAATACCATGCTAGCAGCTGCACTCACAATTGAAGCCGTCATGCAGACCAACCTATTGCCCCACCACACTCACAGATGTATATATATATGTAATCATGTAGAGTATGTAAGTTACACCAGTGTAGGCTTTAGCAGTAAGTTATCTTTTAATTAAAATATGCCCTCAAATGAACGCCCCCCTATTCAAAAATGCAATGCCCCCAGGGCACTTATTAGAGAATATATGGTATGTTACTACTACAAAATAAATGTTGAACAGAGTTCAGTTTTGAGCTATTTCTGTGAATTCAGTGTACTTCAGAGACATTTACCATAAGTGGTTTTTGAATACTGTAGGTGTGATTAGTGTTGAACCAATAATGTAAATAGCCAATGTTTCAAGTAGGAATATTTCAGTACTCAAAATGTTTGGACTGGGTGGAAACAGATCACATATTTGGACATAGAAACATAGAACAAGAAATATTTTGCATGTAGTGTTGGCATTTTAGGTAAATTTTACTGATATCGAAGGAAAATTTGAAATGTGGGCTGACACTGATATTGAATACCCATAGTCTCTTCAACACCACATGTGATATTAAGCAGTGTGCAGGAAAAGGACTGTCTACATTGTTTAGGACCCTGGGGCAGAAATAGTCTGTCTTGTCAGAACCCAGGGAAAGAAAGTCTACATCATTGGGGTGTGCTTCAGTTGTTTAATATTCTCAACTTTTCTTGCAGGTGAATTGCTTATCATTCAACCCTTACAGTGAATTCATTCTTGCTACTGGATCAGCAGATAAGGTACAGACTGGTTTTTGTGAATATGCAAGGAATGATTCAGAATAAAAGAAGATTGAGGTCGTTCAATTTTGGTCTTTATAGATGAAAGGATGGAGTTGTAAATATGAAACCCATCAGAAGAAATCTGTAGATAGATCATTGCAGAGGTGTTCTGATTGGCAGCTTGTTATGAGGCCTTACTTTTTTTTAAACCCCTTCAACTTGATTCTGGAGGGCAAAAACAAAATGTTATACCTAAAGGGGCTATGCTCTCTAAAGGAGCTGTGTCACTTGATGGGACACTATGACTTGACATGACCTCCCCTCAGCTATCAGAACTGGTGTGTCACTCACAACTTCGTTCTAGACAGGTGTGAAAAGAACAGATAGCACACCAAGTTTTGAAGGTAAAATCCAAATTAGGACGAGAAGAGCCTTGGATTTATTGCCATTTCCTCCTTCCTAAAAGTTTTCGGTTGTCAGAAAAACTGTAATATCAGCTTTTTCTCACATTTGTACATGCCAAGGATCACCATATAATGTATGATTGGAATAGTTTCCACACATTCACATTTGTCTTCATATTGGAAGAGTCATTGGATTCCCAGGCAGGTAATCTCTGTGATTACAGCCAGTCTTATCTTTTGTCTGGTTCATGCTGTTTTTGCCTCTTTTGTAGACTGTTGCATTGTGGGATTTACGGAATCTGAAGTTGAAACTCCACTCTTTTGAGTCCCACCGAGATGAGATCTTCCAGGTGCAGTGGTCTCCACATAATGAGACTATCCTGGCATCCAGTGGTACTGACAGACGACTTAACGTATGGGATCTGAGGTAAGAGGTGGACAGGTCTTATGACTGGTAGTTTTTTGTAAGACAAGACTGCCATGACCTAATTTGACCTGCTAGTGTGATGTACAAATGTTCAGAAGAGGAAGTAAGGAAAATAGAGGGTTCTATTCATTCAGAAGTTGATACAATATGAAGTTCAAAACCATCAACAGACCTAATATGCTGTCAAAGGTGAAATAGGTTCTTAAATTTTCCTTAGGGTGGTACCAGATACAACTTTTATTGTACTAGAGCATACATAACTCAGGGCCATGCCTGTGAGGGTGTTGTACTGTGTGATTGCATATGTGAACTATATGCACAACCACATTTGGAAATGACAGGGTAAGGACAGTTCCTTGAAAATGCTTGGATTTAAATGGGTCATTACAAAGGGCTGAAAGTGCTTGAAGTTTGCTAATTTCACTGGAAATCCTGGAAAAGTGCTTGCATTTTGGTTCAAAATTTGGCATTTGTTCTTTTGATCATACCAAAGTATACTGCCCAAATTTAAGACAAAACTCTAGAGAAAATGTAAGGTCTAAGCAGTCTTAAGTATGAGAAAAGATTGTCCCTCTCCTAAGAGTGGTCACCTCTACCCCTACCCCCACCCCCACCCCATCCATTTGATGGAAATAACAAAAGCAAATGCGGCCAAGCAATCAAAAAGTTGCACAAGCCTGGTTTCAACCCAATATGAGAAAGCTCATGTTACATGTAACAGTACATACAAAGTTTAGTACATAAGTGCACAACCTATGATTAGAAAAAGTTTAATACACGCTACCAACAGCAAAACACTGGTTTCATGCCACATGCGCTTATCTTGGTGCAAAATTCACTAGTGTATCAACAATGCTGACATGACATATAGGTTTAAGTACCCTTCGATGTGATCCTTGATGCATTACTCGCTCTTTTATCAGCCAGTCAAGATGTAAAAAGTACAAAAAAGTGTCAGGTTTTTAACTTTTTATGCGAGATGTAGATTTTTGGGGTGAGAAATTTACGTATCAGCGTGAGAGTGTGAGAAAAAGTACAAAAAAGGTGTCAGGTTTTTAACTTTTTATGCAAGATGTATTTTTTTTGGGTGAGAAATTTATGTATCAGCGTGAGAGTGTGAGAAAAATGTGTGAGTCTCATTCAATGCTTGAGAGTTGGCATCCCTGTAGAGGTCATAGGTTATCTGAACCTTGGAAATTGCTACTAAATATATCTTAAGATGTGAATAATGGATACTCTTCATAATTGGTATTGAATTTATCATATTGAGAAAAAGAACTCTATTGTTTTTGGTGGTCAGAGGTCATGACAGGTCATCCGACGTCAAAAACCAAAAGACCTTATAAACATTTTTCAGGGTAGAAAGCATAGATACTTTCCTTACTTGACATGTGTATTATAGTTGGAAGATGATCCCTGTTGTTTTTTGTCAAAGGTCATGTGAGGTCACCAAAGGGTACAAACTGAATCCTGTGTAAACAGGTTATCTCAAGTTAGGAAAAGTAGATCTACTTTCATGCTGGGAATTTAACTTTATCATGATAAGAGGAAGAATGCTGTGGGTTTTGATGGAGGTTGGGATCATGTGAGGTCACCAGAGGGTCAAAAAACCAAATCCTTGTTAGCACAATATCTCATTGTAGGTAGCTGGTATGTGGACTTGAAAACATTGACTTGTACTTTCGAGATTACACTGCTGAACACCTGCCTAAGTATTCGAGAGATTTCCTATGCTGTTGGTCAGATTTTGATTGAAAAGCTTTGGAATTGTATGCTCAAATTGTAGAAAGATACCAAAAAATGTGTTCAGATAGAGATGGCATGGATTCTCATTGTACTGTTGGATTTGTGGAAAACCAAGACTCCTACTGTACTAGTATGTAATCGTTGAATGGTCTGAAAACCAAAGCCTTGCAGTTGTGCCTCTGCTTGACGACAGGATCATACTTTAGTTTTGCTAATGTTGTAAGTAACACAAAGGTATTGGTCTCTGTTCAGTGACAAAACTGCAGGGCTGTGCATTTACGGTTAACGGTTAACCGAAAATGAAATCAAGTCAAGGTATCTAGAAAGAAAAATAAACATTTTGGAAGAGCGCTGCAACTGATGTTTGTGCAACTCACAACGTTTGCATTATTTGTGATGTATTGGCAAGCAGTCCGTTAGCAATAGGGAATCACACATTTATTCAAACTTTTCACAAATATGTGTACTTTTTGTTATGCCACTGATAACTGTTTTCAAGATTTTTGTGGTCTAACATAGCATTGTAAGGTAAGAAGCCTATGGATATCACTGACATTATTGCAGTACAAGATGCACTCCAGCTACAGCAATACAGTATCACACAAGCACATTTAGTAGCGTTGAGTACAAATATATACCACTTACAGTGGACTACATTGTGCCTTGTGATGTTGCTGCAGTTCATATGTAATATGTGTCTGCCAAGAATTTCCAGCACCATGGTGTCATAATGGTGTGAAAATTTTTCCCCATATATATTACTGCATGCTCCGCATAAAAATGTAACGTTGAATTTTAACTTGTCTTAATGCCTTTCTACCTTATACCTAGTGAAAATACCAGTTTCTTGGTAATTATGAACCGAGAAACTTTTTGATATCGAAAACTACTTTGATACTGTATAATAGGGCCCTACTGTATAAGAGGTCTCGTTCATAGTAGTCTCGTTTACTCTTGTACGATCCGAAATCGCGTACAATACTGTACTGTACAATGCACGTGTATTATATCAAGAATGATCGTTCGAGCAACGTGCAAAGCACATGGCCGTGCAGCAGGCTGAACCAGCTGTGCTACTTACAATACTGTACTGTATGGTATATCATGGATGATCATTCATGCAAACCATATAGCTGTTCCAGTTTGTCAAGCAAGCGCAGCCAGGTGTGCTAATTATGTTTTCAAAATAACATGATTATTAATGAAGTTCAACATTGGAATGCTCCATAATTTATAATTTGGGGTTAATGTATGAAAACACGAAAAGAAGTTCACTCTTCTGGGCATATTTTGGGGGTTGAAAATTTTCCAGGAATTCTACTAACACTGAAAAAATTATGAAATATGTGCAGTAGTCACTTGGTCAGCTTAAATGTGAGACTTATTAAAAATATTATAGTTGCACCATACAGGGCTTACAAGCCAGGATTGCAGTAATGTAAACATGTAACCTTGGAAGTTACACCAGGGAAAATTCCCAAAGAGCATTTATGATGAACGATGTTAAGCATATTTTCTCTACTGCCAAGAAGTAACCTTTTAGTCTTATCTATCAATTATGTTTATGGTGAGCCACACTTTTAAGAGGTATGTTGTATTGTTGTAGGGTGTGCTGCTTAGTTTAATGCCTGCACCCTTGATAATTTTTAATCCTTTTCAAAGGTTGCTTGAAAGAGTTTATTGTCACATTATTTTCGGCAAGACACTCGCAGATCAGTGGGTGAACGGATGGATATACCAGACAAAGCTGAGCTACGCAGACTTTGCAACTGGCATTGTAAAGGCCTTTTTGAACCTTTTGTAATTTTTGATCCAAAGTTTACCCATTGTTGCGTGGTTTTGGGCAAGCAACTTCTGAGGTTTCCTGTATAAATGAGTTTAAGTATAAAGCTGAACTGCAGCAACTGATTTATTAGGATACAAAAATAGTTGAACGAAACAACATTTGGCGGTGGGCTTATTGATCAATCGGTCGGTTAACAGGCACAGCCTTACTTTACTCAGGATATGTTGACTGGTTAAATTTTAAAGAGGTTACTCAACAAAAAGAACATAATATTTTAAATCTGTTAGTGTTAGTTTTAAGTTTTATAGTATGAGTCATCTTATTTCAAATTTGAAGTAAAGAATGGTCATTTACATTGTCTACTAAATTTCATTACTTTCATGCAGTTAAAAAACATTAACCCTCAATGTGATAAACTTTTCTTTATTTTCTTTCTCTCATCATTTTATTCTTTATTGTTTTCCTTTTTCAGTAAAATTGGTGAGGAGCAATCCCCTGAGGATGCTGAAGATGGTCCTCCAGAACTGCTCTTCATCCATGGTGGTCATACTGCTAAGATATCTGACTTCTCTTGGAACCCTAATGAACCCTGGGTAATTTGCTCTGTATCAGAAGATAACATCATGCAAGTGTGGCAAATGGTGAGTATTTCACCAGTTGTGAGTCCAACAGCTGCAGAATATGAACCCAGATTTCTGCCACACACCCTGGAAATCTCCCTAGCATTTGTATTTAGAAAGTGTACATTTGTACATGTCCCCTGTGCAGCATGAATCTATGGTCATGTTGTTTCCCTGCAGTTTTACATCTATTCTGAATATATCAATCTTTACTCATCTTCTTACCTGTACAAATCTATCTCTTTTGTTTTCTCTTTCTTTCCTTTGTTGTGTCATTTTTTTTTCTGTCTGCTCAAACTGCTTATAAAGACAGAGGTAGTAGTTGCTCTGTTCTTTCCTCTTTCAACACATCTTTTTTGTATTCATGAGACATTCATGTAGGGGAGAGCAATTTTAAAGAAACAAATTTTGATAATTTGAAGCATACGTTTCATTCTCAATATTGTGTTTATTCAAATGCATGTTTAATAATTATGGAAGTGAGTGTTTAAAGATGGAGATGTTTGGTTTGTTAAGCAGGATACATGACAGTTTTATGATGAATTTGATCTGCTCTTAAGAATGTTTGTCTCTGTTCTCTCACTGGAGTACTACCCCAGAAAAATGCTTTCCCCTTTCATTACAGGCTGAAAACATCTACAATGATGAAGATACAGACACGCCTTCAACAGAACTGGAACAAACTGCCTCTTGAGGCAACCAGGAGAAATACATGATGAGAAAGTTTCTGACAAACATCTCGACTCATGACAAAGTAACGTTAGGAAGAAGTACAAAGCAAGTTTTGACTGCTTCCAGAATTATACATAGAAGTCCATTTTGTCAATTATGACAGGCAATGTTGTCAAAATAGTTAACAAATGCATTCCTCCGATGTAAGTGATTTACCAGTTAATAAGGTCACAATTTATCTGATAAATCAAACTTGAGAATTATTTAATCTTTTCAGGTATGAGGGTCTGATTGACAGGTCTCTTTGGTCCTTTTGTTAGGTGTCTATAAACCAACACTGTATGGTAATGATCCTCTCCTCTGATATCCAAGGAATTGAGAAACAAGGGTTGTCATGGAGACATTGCTTTATTTTGAGGTCATTGCCAACAAGGGCCAAGCTTAAATTAACATGTTAAGTTGAACAAACTTTCCTAAATGTTTTAAAGAGTTTCTCTGTGTCCCTGCAGGTTTGATGTATAGTTTGCTTGAAACATAATCCAAGTTAATTTGGCAAAGTTTTGATCTATGACAAACATAGCTGGAATGTAATATTGTTGGAAAATTCTTTACTGAAGATAATTAATAAGAGATTTACTGTGCTGAATAATAGTATAAGTTTAAACAGAGGAGTTTTGTATGGCAACTATCAACATGAAGTGAACATGCTTAGTATAAGGAACAGTTGGTTTGTTTGACATTGTATCACTAATCTTTTTTAACTTGGCATTGCGGTATGCATATTGAGGAAACAATATTAAGATTGGAAACAAACCTTGGGCCAGACACCACTGACACCATCCCACCAACTCCCTCAGCCCTGTTTTGCAAAGGGTTATTATGCTCAGTCTTGAGTTTGAATGCAATAGGAGTATAGCACAGTAGATCAAACCTAAGATTGATTGTAACTCTTTATGAAGCAGGGCTGTGGATTGCCCACTTATCATCTGTCGGCCATCCCTTTCATACCATCATGAGTCCTAGTCTCCTCTAGTATTAACCAGTCCTGCAGCATGAGTTACATTTGTGTTAGTATTGACTGTATCTAAACAAAGAAAACATTAAAGAGCAGGTATCACCAGTATATCTGTTTCTTTATAGAATAGGTTTTTAAGGGTTTATTTTTTTTTTTTTGTTTGACACTTCAGCTGTAAATATCACCCTTCATTTTGTAACATCCAATCAAATGATTAATTCTGTAAAATGGTAATAGACAAAAGTTCAGGCAGTAATTATTGGTGGAATTATTGGTTAGATTTTTCTTCTCAGCTCAAATTTATTTGTTCCAAGACCGATATACAATAAGCTTGTTAGGATAGGTAAATGGACTTAAATGGTAGAAATAATGAAACATGATCACCAGTCTTTTGTAGACCTTTTCAGTCTTTCTGTCATGAGAGGATTGATTCATCACATACTAGATTCAGTGAGGAATAAAAAAAACTTGTAACATAACTGTAGTAGTTTGATTCATGTTTTCACTGTGACATTTTATGAAACATACTTTTTTGATCTCTTTCACATACTAGTCTTAAAGCAAACATTACAATTAACTCAGTGACATTAACTGTCAGGTGCAGTTCCAGGATTTAATGCAAGAGGTGGATGGGGGTCACTTTGATGACCACCAGGAGGCGTGGGGTGGGGGAGTAGAGAATTTCACTCAGGCCAATTCTTGAAGATACGTTTACTTTAAAATTAATGATAAAAGACAAAATAAAACTACAATAATTTTTGACGAGATCCCCTTTTTTGCTCCATGAAGGTGGAGGGGACTCCCGTTTCTAAGATTCCCTTTTGTAATTTTTTGCATTTGTAGATGATTCCACTTTGTATCACTGTGTATCAGGGATTAATACAATTAGCCTGTGGTAAGCACTACTTTGAATTATAAATTGCTAATTTCCAGCTTCCGTAACAAGGATTTCACACATTTTTGCACACTTGGTAGCTTAGCAATAATTTCTATTTCATCTGGAAACTTGAGAGTAGTTTAGGGTAATGCATACGAAATATATTAGAGAGTATAATAAAATATCACTGACAGCAGTGTATCCAGACCCTTAAATTTGGGCATATGAGGAGAAAAAGAGGCAGAGACTCATTCGATTGGGAGAGGGCATGTATAGACCCCATGCGTTTTAGGGCATATAATCAGTTCAAAGTTTTGCCAAAGATATCACTATTTTGCAACTAATAGACCTTACATGAACAAAATTTTCTTGAAGGGGAGAGGGTGTACCCCTTCCTTGAATGTCAATCCCAGGTGTTGACTCTCCTAGATACACCATTGCATGGTATATCAAATTCAAGACTGACCTCAGATGAAAAATGAAGTGCTACCATTATTCTTTACATGTGAATTTGTTTTCCCTTAAAAAATATTTTGTCAAATAAGTTTAGCAAAATGGTTAGAAAGTACTAAACATGGTAGTAGGCTACCGTATCCTCCAGTAAAATTCAGTCTAATATGTTAAAAAATCTATTAAATAATTAGAAGATAGTCAAATGCTTCATTGTTAGCTCAAACCAGCTCTAAGAGCTGTTTGAGCTATTGTGATCCGCCACCGTCACTCTATCCGTCTATCTATCACGTCTGTCCACAATTGCCTTTAATGCTCTCAGGCGCACATTCATGAACGGATTTTAACAAAACTTGGACACATTGGTCGTTGAACTATAGGCTACCTGTCACGTTCAAGAAGTTGAGGTCAAAGGTCATTTAGGGGTCATTA
>WURT03641821.1:0-19922 GCA_009936505.3 Holothuria glaberrima | reverse complement strand
AGGGTCCTTAGATGCAATTTGGTGCATCATTTTGGACAAATTTTAAGGTAAATTACTGCAAATTTTTGACATTTCTTTGCCCTTTGGGAAATTTTTAGATATTTTAGGGTCCTTAGATCTGGTGCATAATTTTAGACAAATTTTAAGGTAAATTACTGCAAATTTTGACATTTCTTTCAGAAGAGACAAGTAAGGGGTTTTAGTACTTGGAAAGTGGGAGGCTAAAGCATACTTCTGCCCCCCACAAATTCTGCTGGGGGGGCCCCACTTTCTATGCCCTTGGAATCCATTGTCATATTTTGAAAAAGATGATGTGCAAAATGGTCTGTGAACATGGCCATGACTTGTGCTTGGTCCCTAAAAGCTCCCTATGCACAGTCCATACTATGATGGGAAAGTGGGGCGGTCAGTCATAGGCCTTGGCCTATATGCTGATGAGCTATGTTGTTTTGTTAATCAAATGGCACTTGCCTTATGGATACATAGGAACTGAAGAGATCAAATTTTTGTGGGAGATAATACTGCATTGCAACAGCACTACAGCACACTCATATCAACAAAGTTCCTTTACTGTAGCATTAATTCCTACAGTGAGACAATTGTGCAAATTTTCTACCCTATCCAGAAGCAACTGTTGTAGTCATGAAAGGTGTTCAAAGCAACAGTTACAGTTGTAGTTAAGATTCTAGGTCCTGATTTTGCTATAAGAAGAAAACCATTCTGGACCAGCCCTGTGCTGGTTGAAGAGCCCATACTTTCAATGGGTCATAGTGGGGACAGTGTATAAGGAACTCTAGGCTACCTGCTATACACTGGTTCGTTTACTGAGGACTAGACTAGGCTATGACTAGCCCTTGAGCAGTGCTGTTTTTGTTGTACTCCTCCATGACAGCTCTTTTGCAGAGTTAAAAAATTTCACACATCTAGTCTGTAATGTCCAGGAACTTTTCACACTCTTAAATTACAACAGTCCATACTTTCTCACCAAACCTGGTCCATCAACTCTCTCGTACACATTACAATTGCTGATAATACTCATACCTGACAAACTTCTTAAAAAAAGCATGATTTGCAGTGGCCTGTTTATATGCCATCAATATTAAAGTGTAAATCTTTTGTTTGATTTGCAGGTGAACCAAAGAAAGATGAAAATGGTCAAGTAGTAAGTCCAAATAATATTCATGTTCAGAACCAGTGCCAGGTGATGATGCAACATTATCAGTAACATTTGTGGATGTGTCTATAACTTTTGTTGCTGTTGATTTAGCTGCCATCATTACCCATAAAAAGTATAAAATGAAGAGGTGGGATGAATACGAAGAATACAAAAGCACTAAATTCCTAAAAAGAGCAAAGGGATAGTTTCCATCTTTTGGCCAAATAGTCCTAAAGGTGATCATATGATATATCAGTGATAGATGGATGCAATTTTATGTTTGCTTCACAAAGAAGAGTGGCACTACTTTGAAAAAAAAAACAAACTCATCATGACAGCATTTGCTTTAGCAAAGCAATCTCTGCTGTTGTAGACCTTGATAATATTACTAAACGTTAGGCTAGCCTCACAGTTAGAACTGTAATTTAGTTTTGTCCCAGTGTGAACTAGTCTCTGCAGCAACAAGCCTGTGCCCTTTGTGTGACATCATAACCATGACAATGAATCACCTTGTTCTTAGCATCTTGCAAATATGCCACAAACTTGAAAATCATGCATGGAAGAAGGTGGGAATTAGGGGGGCTCCTTCCCAAGAAATTTTGGAATTTGCAGGTAAATTTTGGCAACTCAAGGGAAATCCATCCATTCAGTACATGAAAATATGAAAGAAATTGTGAACATGTTGCCTCCTTCTGGGGAGTGAACATTCTTCCCATCCTGTTCAAATGTTGACACCTTCATCCACTAAAGATATGTGTCTTGTTTTAAACTGCGAGCAATGTATAAAGCAACATTGTCCAACTTGAAATGTTAGTAGTAAGAAGAGAAATTTATTTTGCCACAGAAATCTTTTCTTCAGTGACTTTAAGAGTTCAGAGTGCTGGTGTGTTGTTGTTAGAATCAGCTTAACCTGAACTAGAATTACTAAATTGTAATAATAGGTCTATGGTCAAATTAGATGTAAAGGGAATAGGTGGTCACCCCAACCTTAGTTTTACAACATTAGTTCGCTAAAGTCACAAATCTATTATTTTCCAAAACAAGTACCATTCTTGATATTGCACAACAAAATTTTTTAAATGTTAAAGTTAAAGGGCAGAGATAATGTGAAAGATTTTGACAATTCAGTAATAGTAGTAGTGTCGCATGTATGATTAAAAAGAACCTAAGATGAATTAGGGTACCTGGGTATATATATTCATATTACAGTAGATCGACTGCATTTGCCCATAAAGTATTAGTTGATTAACAGTTTGTATCATTATCATCTTTGTAGTATTTGTTCTATTTTTGGATTTCTTTAGATACCAGATGAGTTTGATGGTGATTTTCCTGTCGTAGCATATTTAAAAAGAGCTTACAAGGAAATGAGGAATTACAGAACTGTAAGTTTTTTAAACCAAGGGTTGTTGTCAAACTGACAAACATTACCTAAAACGAGAAATTACTGCATTTTGAAAGAAAATGAAAAGAAAGAAATGTATGAAGGTGGAGGGGTATGAAGGATGAAACTTTGGAAATAATATATTCAGTATTTAGAAGTTGATGGTATTTCATAAAATATTACCTTACCTGCTTGTTGAATGTGCCATTATTAAGATCAGATAGTAAACAAGAAATGTCAATATAATTCACATTTGAGAGTGACAATATGTAAAGTTTATGATGTGCTGCCAGGTTGTCAGTATCTAGACAAATTCTTCTCACTGGTGCTGTTCCTTTGAACTTCTGATCAGGAGAATCAAGAAGCCTGTCAAATTATATAATAGCTAATATTATGCCTGGTCAGCAAAAACATGGCACATAATGACAGTAGATACATTTCATTGTTGTTGCTTTTGTGCATCTAAAGAAAAAGTTAATTTTACACTTTTTAATACTGCAGAGGAGGAAGTTAGTTGAAAGAAATTGAATTGGTTAAGGACACCATGAATTGTAAGTTAAACTATATATAAATAATAGCTTGAGGCGGCCTGAGGACTTGATTTACACTTCTGTTTTAGATGATCGTTGAACCTTCAGCTGAAAAACTCCTTCCAGATCCACTGACAGAGCCGTACTACCAACCTCCATACACTCTTGTCCTGGAGATGACAAATGTTTTGGTTCACCCAGAGTGGACAGTAAGTGACCATTACAAATATGTCTTTAGATTTCCATCTTTGTGTACGTTATTTTTGCAGTAGTATGTTGTGGGAGTAATACAAACAAAAGTCAGTAAAACACTTTTTGCTCACAAAAGTGATTTTTGATTCCTTGCCAAAGGCAGGCAGGGAATCTATGCGATGGTGATGTCGTGTGTGTATGTATGTATGTATGGGTGTGCGTGCCTGTGTATGTACAGTATATATATGTTTGTGGCGCTCCTTGTAATCGCGATATCTCAAGATAGGAATGACCGGCACTTTTCATATTTGGTATATAGACGTGTCATGTTGAGAGAAAGAACCCTATTGTTTTTAGTGGAAGTCAAAGGTCATTTGAGGTCACCAGAGGTCAAAGACCGAAAACCTTGTAATCGAGATATCTCGAGGTAGGAATGACCGGCACTTTTTTTATTCGATTTGTAGACGTGTCATGTTGAGAGGAAGAACTCTTTTGTTTTTGGTGGAGGTCAAAGGTCATTTGAGGTCACCAGAGGTTAATCTGGGAAAACCTTGTAAATGGCTTGTAATCACGATATCTCAAGATAGCAGTGTTCAACACTTCATATTTGGTATATAGATTTGTCATGTTGAGAGGGAGAACCCAATCATTTTTAATGAGGATCAAAGGTTATTTGAGATCACCAGAGGTCAAAGAGATGGAAACTTTTTAATGTGTACGTAGGCTATATAGATTTGTCATGTTGAGAGGAAGTACCGTATCATTTGTGGTGAAGGTCAAAGTCATTTCAGGTCCCTAGAGGTCAAAAACTAAAATTCTTATTAACATGATACATGGAGGTGGGAAGGACAGAAGCTATTCATACTTTGTACGTAGGTTTTTCATGTTGAGTGGAGGAACCCTTTTGTTTTTGGTGGAGGTCACAAGTCATTTGAGGTCACCAGGGGTCAAAAACTAAACATGACATTACATGGGAGGATGCACAGACAAATCTCTTCAAATACATGGTTTTTTTTTTTTCAATTTTTTTTTTTTTTTTTTTTTTTGTGATTTAAGTTTTGGTGGGGTTCAAAGGTCATGTGAGGTCAGCAGGAGTCAAATTGTGAATGCGTCCTAAAAAATGATGTAGTCAAGAAGTGTAAATCTGAGGGATGAACATCCCCCTTTTGGCAAGGAATCACTAAGCCTTTGGGCTTTCTGGTTGATTTAGCTGGTGGAAAATTTAAGCATCTTGTTACATGTCAAGATGTTTTGAGTATGGTTGAAAGATGGAATAGTGCAGTTAATTTCCCTCTACTGATGGCAAATTAAATGTAAACTCTGGTGTTGTGCATTATGTTAAAACAATCAGTTCCTTTTTCAATTCAAAAATCAATTCCTTATTCAATGTGTTACAGTTGTTTTAAAGGGAAATATTGCATTTAAAATGCACCAACATGGCATACAAAGAAAATACCTTAAACCATTCTTAATATGTTCAGTCTCACCAATAAACCTAAAACAGTTCCTTTTTCAATTCAAAAATCAATGCCTTATTCAATGTGTTACAGTTGTTTTAAAGGGAAATATTGCATTTAAAATGCACCAACATTGGCATACAAAGAAAATACCTTAAACCATTCTTAATATGTTCAGTCTCACCAATAAACTCTTGAAGTAGTTTTATCTACTCAAAATATTATGCATTACAAGAGTAACGGATGTTGCATCATTTGAATTTTTGAAAGTTTGGGTGAACAAATTACTTTTGTGCAACAAATAACAGAATTTGTTCCTGTGACAGCCCTATTTCTTAAAATGGAAGATGCTGTATGCCTTATTTTGAATTGTCTATCATTCTGTATCTATTAATATTGGTTTAAAAATTATGAAAAATTTCTGTAAAACAAACGTAATGTTTCCCTTTAAATCATAAATTCAGCTCACCCTTCAGTCAGAAATAATCCTCAGAAATAATTCCATAATGGACTTAAAATGCCACAAAAATCACTGTACCATAGGGTAGAATACACTCTGTAAACCATTAAGCTATCTACACATGGGACACAACTGTACTCCTCTGGTGTGACCAAGGTTCCTTAAGTTAGCATAACTTTATGTTGTACATTTCCTAGCTGGCTAGTTCATTTTAGTAGGGTTGTGCTGTAGTGCATTACTTTTGTTTTTGCTACGAGCGTAACACTTGTTAGGGATAAGTCAATTCAGCATTACAACTGTGGCAGACTCCAGTCAGGAATATACTCCTGAAGGTTATGAGACTAATATCAGTCTAAGAACTGCCAGATATAGTTCTAAATATACATCCACACACACACACTGCACAAATATTGGCAATGTGGTAGTTGAATTGTTTATGTTGTGCAAAGTTGTATCGAGTGTGGTTCACTTTAGAGGGCCCTCTTGATAATGTTATGGGGAAAAATCAAATCCTTTCTGTGGTCAGGTGAAGTGTTAAGTTGTGATAGAGACTTTGAGGACATGCTTTGCATAGCCTTGTAAATTATCCACCTACAAGATTGTCTGAAGGTACACATTTGTCTTATAGCAAAAGCTTGTAAAAGGAAATCAGTGGTATGTTTGTTGCTTCATTCTTTATCCTTCTAGTATTCAAATGGTTGGAGATTTAAAAAACGACCAGGTGTCGACTACTTTTTACAGCAGGTTGGCCCTCCAATGTTCGAAATTGTTATCTATACGTCAGAGCAAGGATTTGTAAGTACTCACACATCAAATTACAATAAGAGTAACTGCAGTATTACTTGTGGGTCATAATATTAGAACACTTTTGTGCTAACCTTCAGTTGTTGCCATAATGGATTTGATATTTTGTTTGCTGATGAAGAACTTTTGAGAGCAAAATGTATATGGAGATTAGACTTATGGAAATAAGTTTATGAGATCACTACTAAAAGCTACATGCAAGCTGGTGTCACTTTGAAAGTAAAATATTTTATCCTACTTTTAGATCAAGAGTTTTAATATTTCAGTTCTAATTTTCAGTGTTTAATGATGCAATTGTTTCTCTGCAGGTCTGAAAAATGTGAAGCGGTTCTCCTGACAGTTATTTTGGAAACTTAATTTCTGTTTTCATTTACATTTTACTATATCTGTTTGACCACAATCATACTGGTGTTTTTTGCTGTCAGTCAAGCCTGCATGACCATTTTCTGTTTAATTTCTCTGAATCGCAGACAGCATTTCCTTTGTTGGATAGCTTGGATCCTAAAGGTTACATCATGTACAGGTTATTTAGAGATGCTACCAAGTATGTCAATGGGCATCATGTCAAAGTAAGTGAATATTAATCATTTGAACTTGAACAGTTTAAAATATTGGAATGCTAGATAGTTTTGAGTGGAAAAATAAAAGGTGTGGAATGAGTTGATATTAGAATCATGTGTGCAGGATACATGAGTGTATCTTTTAGCTGTCATCAAAAACTGAGATCCCTTGGACAATAATAGCCTTTTGTCAGGAGCTGGTTGGCTAGATCTATGCACATGTAAATCAATCAGCTGAGCTTTAATTTCTGCCTTGGCTCAACTGTCAAGAAAAATGTTGGAAAGATTTTTCAAAAACCGTGGTACTTTGCAAAAATGGCAAAGGTCTTCCCACTCATACTAATTCAAGCTTTGAGGTAGTAATTTATGCCATCAATGATCACAAATGTTGTAGAAGCCAGCAAGGTGTTTGTAGAAAACAACTTCAGGTTGGGTGGCTTGGAATTCCACTTTGTATTAACTCAACTGGATACTTGGAAACTTTTCAATTTAGAACATCATTTAAGATGCAAAACTATGGACTTGGATGGAAAATCCAGCTAGCTATAGTACTATGGATTATCCACCTTGCTATGACTTAATGGATGATTGATCCTCAAACCTTTTGATTGCTAAGTCCCATTTCTTCAAATGACACCATCTTCACCCCATTACTGATGTCCACGTCAAGTTAACTTTTATTTCGACTCAGGTGTACTTTTTGCCAACTTCTTGTATTCCTTTGTTGTTATTTTCAGGATCTCTCGTGTTTGAATCGAGATATGTCAAGGGTCATCTTCGTAGATCATGATCCTAAATCTTTTCAGCTGCAACCACAGAATGCTGTCCGCCTTAAAAAATGGGACGGTAATGACGACGACAGAACGCTATTTGACTTAGCTGCATTTCTAAGAAGTAAGTTTCACATTAATAAGGAATAGAATCAAAACTTAACACAACTTTTACACTGTGGTTCCCCATGTTTGGAATTCTAGTGAAGTATTAAAGAAGGATTTATTGTTAAGACACATAAAGATTACCATTTTGCAGTTTATCCAAACAAGTTTGGGGACAGTGAAGGTTTCTTCTTGTCTTGGTATTGAGAACTGATAAAGTTGAAAACTTTGTACTTATGATGCAGTGTAAAAGAGTACAAAGTTAACAGGAGGTTATCATTATAACAAAAGGTTTCGTTCCTTATTTCAATATGAATCAAAATCAAGTATTTTTTTTTTAAATTTTATCTAGACAGTTCATCTAGACTACTCAAACTAAATCCCACTTTAGAAAGAATATGAGAAATGTGTGACTATTTAATAGGTAGTATTACTGAGGGAAAATTGCATGGTAGTATGAAATAGTTATGAAAATTATCTTGTAATTGCTTCTCCTAGTGCACGTACACAATATGTTATACCTGTGCCATGTGGCTCAATTACCCAGTTTTGATTGATTTTGACTGATGTGTGTATACATGATCTGTACGGCACTTATTTTTCAACATGCCAGTTTCTTTTTGTGTTGTCATCAGAAACTTGATGAAAGGGAAATAGGTTTATAGGCAAACTTCTGAACACAAAAAGAATGATACTTTATGTCCTGAGATATTAGTGATGCCTTGAAATTAAATTCCATTACTTAATAACTTGTGTCTACAGCAATAGCAGTGAGTGAGGTGGAAGATGTTAGACCTGTTTTAGATTTTTATACCCAACATGATGACCCATTAGAAGCCTTCAAACAGAACCAAGCTAGACTGCAGGTAAGCTAAACACTTGCTTGTGATTGATAAACCATTTTGTGCTTGCATTGCCACTTTTATTTTTTGAAGTTTGCATCACAACTTCATGTTAGTTTTCAGAATGTAAAGTGCTTGTTCCATGCTGTTTTCTGCAGTAGATGTAGTAGAAGAGGAACTTTATTTATACCAGGTACTGAAATGCCATTACTATTGCTAGAAGCTCTCTGTACTTGCTGAGTTGGCCTAGCATTTTGGAATCTTTTGGTGTTCATCTATGCCATTCTTATTAAGACTACGGAAACATCCGTGTTAGTCCTGCCAGTTGAATTTTTTCTGGAAACTGCAACTAAATTCTATCTAACATAGCAAAAATAAGTGGTCAAATCTTGTCTAGAGGACAATTAAGTACTGGGTTTAAAAACTGACTCGCAAAAACTGCAACATGTTTTTAGAGTTCAACTTCAACCGACGTGTATTTATTACTATAGCAAGAAAAAAACATAAAAACTAGGAGGCACATAAAAACTAGGAGAGCCCTCTTTGTAATATAACTTGAACTTATAACTATGTAACCTTAGATGAACAAGTTATGTTCACAGCTAGTGGTGTGTCACATCTTAGCTGTGCAAAGTAATGACACCCAGTCCTCATGAGTGAAAAAAAATTAAAAATGCAGGAAGCACATTGTAGGAAAATTTTGGTATTTTTGTTAAAAATATGGGCAGTTGGGGGGAAAATAGCTAGCTTGTGAAAAGATTTGTGGGAAATTTGACTTGCTTACTGGGAAATAAACATTTTTTCTGGCCCTGCTGCTCTTCCTTCACTAGCTAATGACCTGCACTATAGGTTTATGCTAGGAAACAGAAGCAAATAAAAACTTTTTGCAAGAGACCTAGGCCCTGATAAGTACTCAGAATCATTCTGTTGAATTGTTATGATACAAAGTACACTTTTCAGGGCATAATTTAGGATTCAGAATTTGATTAGCACTCTTGTAGACTAGCCCAGAGCATCACTATCAAAACTGACATTTGCTTGTGAATAGAACTGCTACACAAAAGGAGATTTGATTAGCAAGACAGTGATTTTGAGAAGTCTTTTGCTATGCAAATCCAGATAGATTGTTCCCTGCTTTTATACGACTGGTTTTCTCCCTAATAACCATATGAGACTTTCCCTGTTCCACCGTTTCATTCAAAATGTGGAAATTTTTGCTTTTTTTAATTGCAATTTCTTATTTTACCATTTGGATGGATTTCATGTCCCTATGATTTTGCAAGCAAGCAAAATTACTCTGTATTTTCAAGCTAATTTGCTTAAGTATATTTTATTTGGTGACAGGGAATAGGTGACCTCCAATGGTCAATCGTTCTTTACAGTAGTCAACTGTGCACTCAATGGCCATACTACAGCCAGTTAACACTTCAAGATAAAAAGCCCTTTGCCGCCCAGCACTCTCTCTCTCTCTGAATCATTGGCCTGATTCAAAAAAACATACGTCCCGCTGTCCATACTCATTCTCAAACAAAGGGCTTAAAATTGGACCATACTCAGATGGTTTATCTGCCTTGGAAGTGAACCTCCGAACTGTACAGATCTTTCCCCATTCAAAGCTTTGCCAGATTATTCTGCTTAGCTTATGTGTTCGGAAAAATGAAGACGAGGATGTTTCCTTGTGTCACCTATGACACTAGGGATGTTATTTGGACTTGATTTTATTTGTTGAGTTTAATCAAAAGTTGTTCCTTATGCAAAACTCAAGCAATAATTCCTGCAGGAAATTTACTAGGCTTGGATGACTTAGCTAATTCTTCTTTAGAGTCATGACTCTTGTCTGGGAGTCCAGTGGGGACTCTAATTTCCCTAGAATAGTGACCCTGGGGTATTTTTCTGTACTGTCAAAATATGCACAAAATTACATTTTGGAGTTTCCAGTTGTGTTATTTTATGAAGCATTTACACACAACTGGCTCATTTGATAATTTTTTTATTCAATCACAAGTTTTAAGGCCACTACAGTTCTCGGACATTGGTGGTTTGGCACCTCAGATGTTGAAGAAAATAGTGCAGGCCTACTGGTGCATTAATAATAATTGGAAGGCTAGAAATCAACTCTCTAAAGATGCTGGGATGTATGCTCTTGTGTCAGTTATGACATCATTCAGTTCAGAGTTGCAACTAATAGGGCTGTGGGTACCCACCTGCAAAAACATAGTTATCCCTGTGAACACCCACCACTGGAATGCTTCTTTTGTTGTTGGTTGATTTATTTTATGGGGTCCATTTTTTTCATCAGGTCTCAAAAGAGCACAAAAATCCTCTTTCTGTTGACCCTCCTCCCTTGCCTTTTCACTTTTGGAGAAGGGGAAAGAAGGAGAGGGGGGCTCCTTACACTTTTTTACAGTGTTGAAAATGTGATTTTTAGTGAAATACCATTTTCATTTATTACACTTTCAAAATGAGTAGATTAGTCTTTGACCCCCTCCCCCCAAGGTGTGTTTGGTATGTAAGGTGGAAATAATGAAAAAACGGGTGATTCCTAAGGTAATTCTTTTAATTGACTTCTGTTTTCAAAACAGATATTTCTTTGTGTCAAGTAGTTTTCAAGTTTGGCTTATGACTTGTGTTCAGGAATAAGTAGCTGTTTTATAGGTATCAGTACCATACTCAGGGTCCAAAATAAGAGGGGGGCACAGGCGCGAATAGCACTCCTGAGTGATTTGAAAGTGCCTGGTGACACCTAGTTTCAGTACAACCATACACTAGCTTTTGCTCCGAAGTAGCCCCTGCTACAGTTGAATATTTCAGGGGTACAGTACTATCCTGTCGTAGTTGACAAACCATCGAGTCAGACTCATCGAAACTCCTGGTACAATTCTTCAAAACATAAGAAATTATCCCAATGCCATGTGTAGAACACTACACAGGCGAATTCATTACTGGTAATAGCTTGTATACCTATGGAAGAGTGTGATATTCTGCCAATTTGTAGTCCTAAAAATGGCGCTTAATGTCGTTGAACGGTCGCACAAGAAATTGATGGTTGCCCACTTTCAGCATTACGATCAATAGACTTACGTAGTATTTTCCATACAAGGCAATAGTAGGTGTAGTCAGTGTGAATGAATGACGATAAATGTAAACAAACCTCTGTGTGGCATGCTCAGTAGGCTGTGCACAGTATGTGTATAGTAGGTAGCAGGCCACAGAAGAAACAGTGCATGGCACTGTACTGTGTATGTACCAGAGAGCTTCCATGTGGCAGCTCCCTGTATTTGTATGATACTGTACTGTACATATGTTTGGAGAGGTCCTGCTTAAATTATGACAAGCAGGTAGTAACAATAAGAAAACCCAAAAGTGTTAAAATACAGAGTAACTAGGTAACCAAAAGTAGCTCCTGGTCCAGCCTGAAAGCCTGTGGACCAGGAGTTACTTGTGGCAGAAAGTAGCTCCTGGTATTCAGCTGCTTATTTTGGACCTGACCATACTGCAGTACAGATCATGAATTGTCCAAGTGCTTAGCACAATGAAGTCATGAAAACATTGTGTTCCGCAAAGTTTCTGTTTGTATAAATCAGTCTTTGATAGAGTAAAATAAAAGGTGTATGTTTCAGTGAAAAGCTTAGCTAAGAAATATCCACAATCTCTCCAGTATTGTCCAACATAAGAGATGCAAGTGATTTAAAAGTAGCAGATGCCAGTCAGGAGAATTTTGAATTACTTTAAGTACTTTATAATTTTACTCTACTTCCACATTTACCCTCAGCAGTAGTTAAAATTAAAATGTTTGTATGACCTTAAAAACTTCCAGTTTTCTTGCATACCATGTTGTACAGAGAGGGCTTGTTCAATCAAGTCACCCTGTAACAGTGAAACAGTGGTCACATTTTGGCACAAGGTGCAGTGGATTTTGAAAAGCAATGAAAATTAAAGACAGTTATTTGACAGTATGAGAATGACTTCACAAATTATTGCATAATCTACCATTTTAAATTGAGTGAACAAGCTTCAAATTGTTTTTATCTCAGCTCAAAAATATCCTGTGAAGGTGGTGATTGGACCATTTGAATGCATTTTCAACTTTGCAACATATATTTTTTAAAGTGTTAGACTTAAGGTACACTCAACTCACAAATTACTACTTTAAAGGAATATGACAGGTTTTGATGAAGAGCTAATTACTCTCATTACAATGGTATAAAATTCATTGAAAGAAGAAACAGAAAATGCAGAGATAAAAGTTGTCACATGATATTTTGGAGAAGAGGCTGTGGGCGGGGGGAGTGGAATGTTTTCACCATCTTTTTAGAGAATAAATGGATTGGATAGGTTGCTAATAGAACAGTTGGCTTGTTTGATATTGTATTCTGGGGAAAATCTCCCCAAAAAAAGCTGCTTCAGATAAGCTGATAAATCCTGAAAAAATGATTGGCAATTGCCCCTCCATCAGTGGAGCCCCAGGGGTGGGGGTCTTTGATCAAAAGGAAAATGCTCAGTACAGTAGTACTTGCATGTATCTTGATAAAATAGAAGAGACCTAGTTACTTGCAGTGGTGCCATGAGATACATATAAACCAGTCTTTTTGTATGACCCAAGTATGTAACGAGAAAGAGAATTTACTTTCATTGTTTATGAAAAGCTGTTGCACACTGTGGTTGGTCCCTGACATCATTTCTGTATTATTACTTGGTACAATATTAACCTTTACATCTTCAGTTTTTGTTGAGGAAAGTGTCTGTTCCTAAATAATGTAAAATATAAAATATAACAAAGTACTTTCATTCATCTTGAACTGCAAACTCACCTATCTTCCTTGAATTACAAGCTCAGGTGTTAGTAGATGGCTATCCTTAAAACATAGAAGCCACAAAATGGAACAAGCTTGTTTGTTTTGATTTTGAGTGTTAACTCATCAACATTTTATCATCGACAAAGTTTTCTTTTTCCTCATCAAAGGGTTTGAGATACATTCATATTATGCATATGTTGTCATAATTTGACAGAAAGATGGGAAACTTGACCAAAGTGTCATTATAAAGTTTTCTTAAAGTGGACCTTAAGTCTAGAATTACAATAATGTATATTTGAGAGGTTGAAAAATTAATTTCATTCATCCAACTAAGATCTTCATAGTTTATTTTATTGCTGAGGTATAAAATGTTGAAATCTATTCATTTTGTTGGAAATAGTTGATTGAGTAATAATTTGTGAGGTCCTTCTGGTACAACTCACCTTGCCTGCTTTTGTTTGCTTTTGAAATTGAAATGTTTATAAGACCTTGAAATCTTTACTGTTTTCTTGCATAGCATATTGTATGGAGCGTACTTACGGTATAAAACCAAGTCACCCTAAAACAGTAAAATAGTGATCACATTTTGGCACAAGGTGTAGTGGCTTCTAAAAAAAAAAGAAAAACAAATACAGTCACTTGAGTAGTACAAGAATGAAATCACAAATTACTGTGCAACCTACCACTTTAAAGTGAGTGAATAAGCTTCAAAATATATATCTCATCTCAGGAATGTCTTGTGAAGATGGGAATCGGACCATTTGGATGCATGTTTAAAGCTTTGTAACATACGTTTGAGAAATTTTAGACTTTTAGGTATGCTATGCTTTGATGTATGAAAGAAATGAGGCAACATGGTTCCACTTTGCATGACTTATGATTTTTTTTTCTCACTGAAGGCAGAGCAAGAAAGGTTAGCCCAGGCAAAGAAAGAGTCTCCTAACCTAGCTGGAAGCTGGTCCAGTCGACTGCTGGGAAGATGATCCTCAAAGAGGGTCTTGATTGATCCTGTAGGTCTGTCTTATTGAATACTTGTGTATTCAGCCAATAACAGAGGATATAAGAAGTCCATGTAAATTGTGGTGTTATTAACATTACTGGGGTTACCTTCAGATGAACATTATTGGAATAAGTTTCACAAGAATTTATGGGCACAGTAATCACCCGGCAAATTTATGACTGGTAAGTTTTTTCATTCATTGACAGTATTCATAGCTGCTGGTTGGGACAGGGATAACATTTCAGCGATGCAGGATTCTGTTCATGTTCCCATTTAATAGTGTTCCAGCATAGTGATGTCAGGCATTGTGAAATTACTCCATGCATGGAATTAATACATTTAATTATCACATATCTGAAGGTTGATGACTCCCAGTAATGCTTGTAAAGCATTTTTATATGTCATTTTATAGTACTCTGCATTGTATGGCTTGTCTCAAGTTATTACACTTACAAATAAAGTTAAGCAGCATACGTAAAATTACTCAGATACCATTCATATCCTGTCCTTACATCTTTGAATGTATCATATCTGATGGATCAGGGTTTTAAATCTATCACATAGCATTGTTCATGTTCTCTACACTTTCAAAAAAAAAATAGCATGTTTCCAAGTAAAGACAGAAAGGGTAAATTTTTTGAGTATGTGTTAATGTCCATTAGCCATTTGGTGTCAATTAAATTTCCTTAAAGGGCAAATTATGTGGTCCAAGACAGTAAGAGTTCTGCCATCAAAGTTTACCCTAGCCCCTTCCTCAACAAAACATCTGTTTAGTGCACCTCTTAGGCAAAGGTTAATTATCTTGTGTTGAGTTTAAAGACAGACACTCATCACTCAAATATATATTTTTAGTGTGGGGGTATCAAAATTCTCAGTTGGTGACTGTTCTATAATTGACATCAAAGTTTGAAAATTCAAAAGATGCCAAGTAGCCCACATTCTACACAAGGCTGACAGTGTACTTGGATTACACATTATAGCCTTGTATGCTTACCAGGACATGACTGTTAGAAACTGAGCTGTAAAATCTCATGTAAATAAGTAACCAGGAAATGACCTTAAGTGAAAAAGGTTTGTGTGTCTGCGCAAGGAGTAGCTTGGTACAGTTATGGGAGGAGCTACATGTTGCTTAGTTGGGAGAACTGGAACTGTCTGGGATGACAAGAATTGCCCTGTAAAGTGCTAAAAGCCTTATCCACACATTACAGTGTGTATAAAGTTGTCTGCTCTGCATTGGGCTACATTACTGACCTGAACAGGTCTATAAAGCAAGAGTGGTAGCTCGTGTTTGAATTAATGTTGGTTATAGTATGGTCACATGGTGTTTACATAAAAGATACATAGATATTTCTAAATATGATAGGGGTGATACAACAGTCCCTTAAAATTTAGAATGATATCATTGAGAGACTGTTAGGGTTGCGTCTGATAGTGTGTACCTAGTGGTGAGTGCAATGGTGATTTAAACAAGGGAAGCCTAAACTTCTTGAATTAAGCTGTACTTTTACAGTTACCAGTCTGCTGAGATCACAGACTTGAAAATACAGACAATAGATCCTACAGTAACGTTGTATAAATGGAGTGTTGCCACTTTGGGCACAAGTTGGACTCACAAATTGACCACAGGCTGATGTTTTTCATACTACATTTGGACTTACTCATGTTGTTCAGTTTATACTGATGTGTGACATTTTAAGCATAGGGAATTTTGGAAAAAAAGAGCAAGGCTGGCAACTAATCAATGATTGGTATGAAGAATTCTGATAATGTTTTATTCATGTTGTATTTTGTTTGAAATGTTGCAGATTCATCATCAAAATATGCAATCAAGCCTGAATTTTTTTAAGTGGTGGTGACACTAGGGTACCATCTGTGTGTAATGTCATATCTGTGGCAGAGATCCTTGGGCCCAAACAGGAAGAGATATTAGTTAACATTGACTGGAAATCAGTCAGTGATTGGGTCTATTAGTTGGGCTCCCTTCAATAAACATACTTTTGGTGCTTAACATTAAGTGCAATTAAGGCCAGATGAATATTCCCTTCACCACATCCACACAATTTAATATTAACTAGTACTGAGAACTTTTCCTAAGTTTGTAGGGAACAATACATAATGTACATGTGACCAGTTGGAGCCTATGTATGGATGTAGATGTGCTACACATCAATGTTTGCTTACTCATGCCACATTAAGTAGATGGATGTATCTTTCAAAAGTCGTAAAATCTCATCTCACTAACAAATTCAGAAGTCAAATTCTCTCCTGCATACATTGTATCTGTTCATTGCTGAAAGCACTATGGGCTGCAAAATTATTTTGTTTACCTCTTTAAATTTATTGGTCCTATTTCAATGACACCCTTACTTAACCTCACCCACCATATAAGGTTTATGCATTGTCCAATAATTTTGCAAAGACAACCATTTTTGGAGCTTACCATGCATTGCATAACATAATCTGTGCAGGGCTCTGCTATTAAAAGGGGCACATTGGAAATTGATGGCAATCTTATTAGATCCACATGAGTGTGAGGAGATCAATCCATGAGTGATGATCAGAGTTCAGCTGCCACTCCTTTTGTCTGGTTCTTGTCAATTGATACCATGAAACCCAAGTAAACCTTATCTATACCTTTTTATATGCTATATGATTAGGAGGAACATTACTTTGTTCCAAACCTTTTTATTGGCAGTAAAGTATTAAAAAGCACTGACTAATGAATCAAAACAACTGCTGATCCCCACAGTGTTGAAAGACTATCTTGTATAAAGAAGAAGGTGTAATGCTGACACAATGTGTAAATGACTAAAAAGAGGTGAAGACTATAAATTGCTATAATGTTGTATTAATTTTTGTAATTTGGGAAAGGTATAACCATGTTCAAAATGTTACGTAAAATTAAATGTGTCTGTTGTGATAAGATTGGATCTCATTGGGAGCTGCAAATAAATTTGCAAGTAAAGCACCTGGCAATGTTATAGCTTTGGACAAAATGTGTCGAACTTATTTCTTAATGTAGCAGACGACAAGAACCTTTTGTTAAATGCTAATAATAGCTTTAAAACCCCATTGAAAGTCTTGGTGCTGGACAAAACAAGTGACCTTGGTCACAACTAGGTGGGAACAAAGGAAAGAGCTACCATTTGTCTCCTTCTAGTGTAGCAACTCCATGGTCAAAGCCACTCATGTTAAAATCAATATGGTGATGACAGACATGGGTCATGTGTTGCATAACATGGGTCTATAAAGGAACACATCTGGAAATTCATTTTCATAGCCAACAATAATGGGTGATATTCTCATTGATATTAAGCAAACACTATTTTGTCAGGGGAGCTGCTCTGAGTTCCAGGTTATTGATATGCAGTAGATGAGACTCTGACCTCAATGTACGCTGTAACCTGAGAAAAGGAATTAACATACTTACAGTGTGGGTAAAAGCATAATCTTACAGGTTGGGGAAGACATTAAAGGCCATAAGCAGTCACCCCAAACTTATTTTGAAACAATAGCTAAATCTCACAAATATCCTTTCATTTCTCTTCTAAGTATCATAATATTTCAGGACTTAGATATTGCATAGTCAAGGTAAACCAAGGAGTGGCTCCTTGTAAATTTCACAATTCAGTGAGAAAAATGTTGCCACATGATTCTCAAGAGCCATTTATAAAATAGGATAGACTACTACACTAATCCAAATTTGGGTGACTGCATTTTCCCTTTAAACAAGTCTTTGTTGAGCAGATAGTATGTTAAAGGTAATTTCAAGTGAACTTTTGGGTTGGTAAATCAATGAATTCAAGCTATTCATGTAGCTACTTTGAAATGTCCTAACATTTAGTATTCCTATATAGCATGTTTGCATTAGGCATGTCATTGGAATTTGTGTGAAAATGTCTCACTATGTACTCTTACAACAAATATTCAAGTGAATAGTCATAGCTACAAGTGTACTTAGCCCTTGAAGTACAGATTGTTTCAATGCTAGACTGCACAAGGTTTGCTTTAAGAACCTCCTGTGTTGTGCCATGTCATGTATAGTAAATTATGTTGCTATGCACATTTTATATTGACTTTGATACATTGTGTTGTGGTCATAAAGTTAACTTTTGTTGCTTGTACAGGAAATTTCCTGGAATTTTATACCACAGATACATGTAGATGGAATAAAAAGGAGTAACTAATGTTTCATTTACAAATTGACATAGTAATTAATGTTGTTAATGATTTTGCAAGCTCTTAAGTATTTTTGATTTCGATGATAAGAGAAACCTATGCATCCATGATGGCGTGTGTGTGTATGTGCATGTGTATAGGTGTGTGTATGTGTGCTCCTAAGCTGTGTCTGGGTTGCAGCATGTATGTGTGCACTCACAAACATGTCCTTAGCGGGTGCTGAGGCAGTTGGCTCGAGCTTCGCTCTTGCACGTCTTTCCCAGCTCACGCGCGGCTCGAAACTGGAGTAGCTACCCGAAAATTCTGTCACTGCAATGAGAAGTCACGCACGGCTGCACGTGCCTACCTTGCAGCGCAGCCCGCCCTTAGGTACATAGCAAATCTCGCCTACTTCGCGGGCAGCTTCGCTGCTTTGCAATTCCCTTGTATTCCCTACCGGCACCTTTCCTAGTACCCCGTAAGGCATTGAATGTGGGTATGTGTGTGTGTATGTGTGTGTGTTTGTGATACTACTCGTTAACACATTATCTCCAGAAGGGAAAGTCTGACAGTTCTCAGACTTGGTACATAGATGCCCCATATTGAGAGGAAGAACCCTGTTGTTTTTGGTAGGGATCAAAGGTCATTTGGGGTCAAATTCCGAAAACCTTGTTAACACGATATCTCAAGTTAGGAAGCTTGGATTGATTTCATACTTAGTATGTAGATGGATTATGGTGAGAGGAACAACCCTATCGTTTTTAGCGGGGATCAAAGGTCATCTGGGGTCACCAGAGGTCAAACTCCAAAAATCTTGTTAACATGATATCTCAAGGTAAGAAGCTTGGATTGATTTCATACATAGTATGTAGATGGGATATGGTGAGAGGAAGAACCCTATTGTTTTTGGCGGGGGTCAAAGATCATCAGGGGTCACCAGGGGTCAAACTCTGAAAAAATTGTTAACATGATATCGTGAGGTAGGAAGCTTGGATTGATTTCATACGTAGTATGTAAATGCGTTATGGTGAGAGGAACAACCATATCGTTATTAGCAGGGATCAAAGGTCATCTGGGGTCACCAGGGGTCAAACCCTGAAAACCTTGTAAACACGATATTTCAAGGTACAAAGCTTGGATTGAATTGATTTCATACTAAGAATGTAGATGTGTTATGGTGAGAGGAAGAACCTTATTGTTTTTGGATGGGGTCAAAGGTCATCTGGGGTGAATGGGGGTCAAAGCCGGAAAACCTTGTTAACACGATATCTCGAAGTAGGAAGCTTGGATTGATTTCGTACTTATCATGTAGATGTGTTATGGTGAGAGAAAGAATGCTATTGTTTTTAGCGGGAGTCAAAGGTCATCTGGGGTCAATGAGGTAAAACTCCGAAAACCTTGTTAACACGATATCTCCAAGTAGGAAGCTTGGATTGATTTCGTACTTAGCATGTAGTTGTGTTATTTTAAAAGGAAGAACCCTATTGTTTTTGGAGGGGGTCAAAGTTCATCTGGGGTCAATGGGTCAAACTATGTAAACAATGTTAACATATCATGAGGTAGGAAGCTTGATTTGATTTCATACTTAGTATGTTGTAGCATTTTGGTAAGATACAGAACCCTCATTGGTGTTGGTGGAGGTCAAAGGTCATTTGGGGTCACCAGGGTCAAACTCTGAGAACCTTGTTAACACCATATCTTGATGTAA
>WURT03641803.1:6290-19926 GCA_009936505.3 Holothuria glaberrima | reverse complement strand
AGGGTCCAGGGGCCACGAAATGGACCCAAATTAGTGTGTAAGTCAATGGAGGAATAATTGGTGGTGTGCTACCTTTTGGCTGTAAACTGCCTGCAGTCGTATTCAGTTCAGTTGACATACGCCCTCACTTTGTATGAACGGAAGATATGAGTTAATAGATAGTAACCAACGTCTTAGACAAGACTACGTGACAATAGGCTACATGTAATATGAAGACAATTCTTAGTTGCCTATAGAGAAAAAGAAAGGAAAAATACAAAGCTTGGCTGCCCAGCGTAAGTCCTTAAACAAGACTCTTTGCTACGTACACTTCTACATTAACGTGGTGCACAGAGCAGGATATAAGGACGTTCCTGCTCTATGCGAAGTACATGGTCCTGTTAATGGATTAGGATATACTGTAGCAATATCCCTCGGCCTTAGTTCTTGGGGGTGTTTTTTCTGCCTATTCGCGTGAGATTTTACACATATTGGATGACATTTCTGCAACTGACTACCTATAACGTTAGGCATACAACGTGAAAACTTGACGAAGGTACAAAGTATGGTTGTCAAATAAAATGAAGTTGGAACCTACTACGGCTACTCTAAGAAGAAAAAACGCTAAATATTCTCGCCAAAGCAAAACAGTTTTTAGGAGTGACAACTTTCTAGGTGATAGGTCTATGCTGCAATGTGTTAGTTTTGGTTTCTTGAAATTTCTCACGTTAGATATCGAGGAAAACTTCTCAAAATATTACCAGATTACCCTGACTTCGAGGCAAGGAACGTAGTAAGGCCACTTACACATTACGCATGTTGCCTGCGGTCATATCACTAACCTTACAAATATAGAACACTATTTTGACCTAACGATACTCACGAAATATGAAAGTGGCCATAATAGGTTCCTCCACCATACAGTTGTTACTGTAGTCAACCGAATTGAGTAAGCCAACGTACATCACGTGACCCTCTATGAAGGCTTCAAAACATTGAGGAATGATCCTTCCTAGCATGAAGTTCAATAGTTCACTAGCAACTCGAGACCATGTTCTTACCTATTTCATAAAAAAATCATATTTGTCACCAAAAATGGAGATTTTATGCTAGAGTTTGTTTAATTTATGACTATTCTGTCGTATGAAGCCCTTAAAAGGTGTAATTTGTGCCACAAACCTACATAAGTTGCTTCCACTTCTGTCTGTACGTAAGTGTACATCGGTTTCAACTACACACACAGCAAGTAGTCATAGTTGAGTACAAGCGAGAAAGTTTGACATGATAGAGTTCATAAAATGGCGTAGTTCTCAAAGATTGTCTCAGTCGCGGCATGTAATAAAGTGGTGGATGAAAACAGTTTTACAAAATTTGTCAAAGCTTTAACTTTAACTTTTTTTAATCTTTGGAAAATTTTCGAAATTAACAGCTATTACATAAAATGGATCACAGAACTTTTCTCATAGAAATTTCATATATTTTTTTTAAATATCTACTGCAAAAGGAACCTCCTCCACCAACGTTGACATCTTCATATTCTGGAGTTCCAGGGGTCTAACCCATCCGACCATCGTTGGCTCTTCGACAGACCTTTAGACCCCGTTGGATTCTACGCTCATTTTCAATAGCGTAATACTGCTAGTGTTTTTATTTATTGCGGTACTCCTAAACCACAAATTAGCAATCAAGATTGTGTGGTCATTGCGTATATTTACGACGTGACTTGTTGCGAGAGAGCAGTATACTCTCGAGCTTAGGTGTTTTTAAGGACTAGGTGCAAAATGGTGCGAGATTTTCCATTTTCCTCCTATATTTGTATTCCAAAAAGACTGGTCTCGTAATAGATTTTTCCTCCTTCAGTGTAAGACCTTTTACTGAAAATTTTGGGAGGCACGTGCCCCCTCTGCAACCCGTGACTACGTGCCTGGCCTAGGGCCTAGTATTTGGGTCGCTTTGTGCTTCCAATACTAGGTCAGCAATATCGCCATTTGCAAAATTGGGGTACCTCACATTCATAAATTTTTATTGGTCTCGATCTTTCTCAAATTTTCATATACTCCTTAGTAATGCATCTCTATGGGTCATTTATATGTTTAACTTTAAGACCCTTCGTTCTAAGATTACTTGCACTTAAGTCGAACTCACACGGATGACAGAAACGCGAAACACAAAACAGAAAACACGTTTTCGTGCTGACGTCCGTCAGCCCGTGTGCGTTGGACGAAAACTAAAATTAGTGTTTTCGTACGAAACACACGTTTAGCTAAACACTTGTTTCAAGCAGTGCTTGTTTCGCGACACGTTGTTTCTAACGTTGTTTCGCGAAATCACGAAACGTGTTTTCTGTCTCGTGTTTCGTATTTTCTGTCGTCCGTGTGGGTTCGGCTTTAGTGTCCAAAAAGAGACCAAAAATTTTGATTAACACAAACGATCCTGTTCTGTTTTTATAAGGTGCTAAATCTTGTTACTAGGACGTACACACCATTGTATGCCATTGAAGCTGTCGCACTTTCGCTGATCAAATGGATTTTAAACTATCTCACAAACCGGACACAATATGTTAAATTGTGTAGTAATATTTGGTCTGATGTTATTATTTCTAATACAGGTGTTCCTAAGGGAACGGTTTTAACCCCTTTCCTTTTTACTGTGAATACTTCTGATATTTGCTCTACCCATGTCAGCTGTCCTCTTATTAAATTTGTTGACGATACTGCCCTAATTGGCCTTATTTCAAATGACAAACTTAGGATTAACCTTGATCAAATTAATCATTTTGTGGATTATTGTAATGTAAATTTCCTCGAGTTGAATGTTAAGAAAACGAAGGAGATGATTAATGATTTTAGAACCAAACACAAGGTCACACGGGAACCCGTTAAAGATTGTGTCGTAGAAAGGGTTACCGAGTATAAGTATTTAGGAGTCGTAATTCACAATGATTTAAAATGGCACCAACATATTACTTACTTAGAGAAGCGTTTAAAACCTAGATTGTATTGCTTACGTAAGCTTAATTCTTCTAGTGTTAGCCACGATATTCTTGCCACATTTTACAATACCATTCTCTGTAGTGTATGAACTTACTGTCTCTTATGTTGGGCAGGTAACACAAACAAAAGCCATATAAAAGTCCTTAATGACATTATAAAGCGGGTGGGTAGAATACTGGGAGAGAATCTTCCTTCTGTCAATGCGGTCTTCCAGGAGCGGACTTGAAGTTTTACCAGGGAGGTTTTACGAGGCAACGGCAAATTGCAGTAAGCGGCCCTTTGACACTATCCAAAGGTATTATAAGCATGTATACCTACACTGTTATGGAAATTGACTATTCATGGGGACTCAAGTGTCAGGGCGGAATTTCAAATACGCGCTTTTATATTCCGTAGTGTGTGTATAATATTAGGCACGCATTACAAAAATGCCACTGTTAGAAAAGCGAGGCTTGCGTGAGCGTTGTATACGCGCAGAATACAATTCTCTCTGTTTTTTTTTTACACGGAATACTTGACGCACACTTCTGCATGCTTAAAAAAATGCGCTAGCGAGTTTCCTGTTGTGAGCGCGTACGAAATTAAACGACCCTATAAAAGTGCGAAATTTGAAGGTACCATAGAAATTGACCTGTGAATATAAGTCTATGAACTTCAAAACAGTCATTGTGCGTTCATGTTAAAGTGGGTGCATTCATGTGCAATGTTACTAGAAAGAAGTAAACCTCTTCTAGTAAGTGGAATTTATGGAAGAGTAATACACAGGGTTAACACCTGTCAGATATTCTTTAACCTGTTTGTTTTCATAACGTACGAGCGGTGATGAGCAATTCCGCCCCAGTATTTTCGCCTCTATGAGAAGTCAACATGCGCCATTTTAAGTTTGGAATCTATGCTTTTAACGGGTGCGTTTTAGTCAACCGTTAGTGTTAGTTTTTGATTGACAGGTCTATTGTGACGTCTTCCGAATAACGCAATCGCCATGGTAATCAGTCATGTGATCATCTAACAGAACTAGAAGCCTCAACTGGTTGTTAGTTCTGTTGAACTAGGCCACTCCTCTAACAGTTGACTAAAACGCACCCTATGTCTTTGACACTATTTAAGCGGAGCGCCAAGGTCAGTTGGCGCGTAGCGTACTAGAAAATTTGAGACAAAAATGCTAGCCAGATCATAGGAAATGACACTCTCCGACCCATTTTCAACGTAGCAGATTTCATTTAAGAGGATTTTAATGTGGGCAAAACTCGTCAGCTTGGGCAGACGTTGAAAAGGAAATTCAGCAACTTCTAGACATGTGAATAATAGAGAAGTCTGCAAGTCCATGGGATCTCCCATTGTTGTAGTGCCCCCAAAAGCCCTCTGGGAAAAAGAATGTGCACGGACTACAGAACGCTAAATCAGGTCACTGTAGCAAGTCAAAGGTCAACACAGGGGGTTATTTCAGCACAAAAGGTTCATTTGGGGATCAAGCGGTCAAAATGTTTCTCCATATACAGATTGATGATCATGATATGTGGTCAGTATCATCATTGGACAATTGTACATATAGGGTGTTCAGCAATTTGAGGGAAAAGGTCATGTAGTGGTTATTTCAGCATTTTAGGGCCAGCTCACTTGTCTTCATCGATACTGAAGATATTGTAATGAATGAAATAGTAAACATGTTTACTACCTAGTCACACAAGAAGAAGTCATCTCAGCTCACTTTTCTTCATTTGGGCTATGGCCACTGTAGGGTCGACCATAGGTAGCAGTTCCTTTCCATATAGGACATCATCATAAATGATTCCATTTGTTCTTCTGTAAGTGTGTTACATTGTTTCTTTTTCAAGAACTTTAGTTTGGAGAATTTTGTTTCAGATGCCACTTGTGTTACCTAGAGCGTCACTGAGAGCAATATGTAGGTTGCATGCAGTTTGGCATATGCTTTCGTACACAGGTTGTACTTGCGCAGTACGTTGAAGACACACCTAATGTTATTTCTGTATGATTTGCAACATTTCAACGTCTCTTTCAATCTCTTCGTCCTTACTCTCTACGGGAGCCACTTCACCACCACTATATTTATGAAAGGGAAGGGTGGGCTTTGCACTATCTGACGTTACACTCTGTTGGTGAACCTTGCACATTTTTTAGGAAAGGCCCGAAATCATCATTCGTGATATCATGCGAAAGATATGATGGCATTTTAACTTGCCGAGTGTGAATATTTCGGAAGGATGGTTCTTAGGACTAAGTTAGACGGGTTTCTGTTGTCTCGCTTATATTTTATATGGCAGCAACTTCATCAGAAGCGGGCCGTAATTCGCAGCATGGGTTTAAACCAGGGTGGGAAACCTTTTTTCTCTGATTGACCGTGTTGAAGGTTATAAAACACAGTGGGCCGCCCACAGAGAGGGTGCAATAAGCTTTCCCCACAGGGAGCAGGCCATGGGCCCCAAACAGGCCCCGGTGGGGTCTAGAAGAAAAGTCTAGGCAAGAACTAGGGCGAAGGCCGGGAAGCTCTGGAATTTGTACTAAAAAGAGTATGAAACTAAATTGGCAACCGATGAGGGCAGGAGATTATTAAAAGGAACTATGGGCTCTTAGTGCACAACCAGCTCCCGCGCACACTGCATTGCGATCGTATGTTCCTCCCCACTGGCGGATCCAGAGCCTTTGTTTGGGAGGGGCCAAACTGCTGGTACAGTGATATGGGGAGGGTCCCCTCCCCTTTGAAAATTTTTCTACAACTGAATGCTGTTGGTTACAAACTGAGCCGTAAAACCTCATCTAACTAGCTAACTAACTACAACTGAACGCCCCCAGATGCGATTTGGTGCAACAAAAGTACAATTGTGAATATACTTTTCTTCTAAAAATTTCCTTTTTCAAGGTGTTATTCTCTGTTTATTCACCTTTAAATATTCAGCTAATTTTCGGAAACAATGTTTGGCCCGCCTTTGGGTGGGACCATGGCCCCCGTTGGCCCCCCTCTGGAACCGCCAGTGTTCCTCCCATCTTTCACAATCTCTCCTTCTTTTCACTTACCTTTCTTAATTCTTTCTCCCCTTTTCTTACCCTCCCTCCTCCCTTCTCTCGTTTTTCCTTTCTTTTTTTTTCTCAGCATCTGGCTCAACGCAGTTAAAGCGAGCGGCTCATGCGGCGATCACCACAACCCCACAACGGCCAGTCCGCCTATGCGGTCTACCTGCAGCAAGCCGGTGTAAAATTTGCTTTCGTTATGGAATGACCCTTCCCATCCTCTGTATAACCAACTAAGTAGCCGTAAGATCCATCGCAGCGGCAGACTGAGGTTGTTAGTGTTGCATACTAATCGTTATCAATCTTCATTTATAGGTACTGCCATTGTTATTCACAATATGAATTTTATTAGATAGTTTGTAGTTGGTACTGGATGTGTTTTGATTCTTTATTCTTTTACCCTTTGATGTCTTTTATGTCTTGGAAACTGTTCCTCAGATTGCTGGTCATCTTTGTCTTTTTTTTCTTATTGTTTTGCCGTTGTTTTTTTTTTTATTCAGTGTTCTTTTTTTTTTAATTAGTGTTCTTTTCTATCTTGATGTTACATTGTTTCTGTTCTTATCTATGATTTTTATGTTTTGACCACTATTGCTCTTGTACATTCCATTTTACTTCTTACTCCTTTTATCGCAGACATGTAATTTCCTTCTTTTGGATTCAATAAAGTTGACTTTACCACGCCTCGCTGTTCAATTGTTTGTTTGTTTATTGTTTATTTCTAGCAATTATATGTACAATATTTACAATATATGCAATATATATATACAATATTTACAATATATGCAATATATATATACAATATTTACAATATATGCAATATATATATATATATCCCACTTTTAACAAGTGTGACTAAATTACTAGAAAAGGGGGGAAAGGAAGTCAAGACTTATGAACATTTCCCCCTTAAGCTAATCTAACTACTGTACTATAACTACATAATAACTACAAAATGAGTGACAACATTATGTTAGAAAATATTAAATGTAAAAATGAAGTATGAAAAATGTGATGGTTGCATAGTCTACTAAGCAATTACAAACTTCTTAAAACTATATTTAAATGAACTTATACTTCTACTTTCTCTGATATTTAGTGAAATGGAATTCCAAACATTTACCCCACAATATGATATACAGAGCTGTTTCTTTGTTGTTTTGACACGATTTTGTCGAAGATTCCAACTTTGCTTGGTATTTTTGTCGAGATAGAGAAATAATTTTGAATGTTTCTAGGCAGTTAAGCATGATATGCCTTTTACATGAAAACTCCCGTTTTATACTTAATTAACTGAAATAATGTCAAGGCCTTTAACTTTTAAACAAAAATTGTGTATGAGTTAGTGGCTTTGCATGACACACAATTCTTATCATTCTCTTTTGTTTTAAAAATACTGGCATGAGATTACTTTTGTATGTATTCCCCCATACCTTCAGACAATAATTCAAGTATGGTAAGAATAACTTTTGTATGGGGTACTTAAGTCATGATGTGAATAATAAATATTGGTATCATCTGCAAATATAACAAATTGAAGTATGTCTGAAACATTACATATATCATTAACATACAATATAAATAGCTTTGGTCCAAGTATTGACCCCTGTAGTACACCACATGTAATTTCACTTAACACAGAATTAGTATTTTCATAATCTATATATTGCTTTCTATTTTGTAAGTAACTCTTTAACCACTCGAGGACAATTCCTCGAAAGCCATAATGTTGAAGTTTTTGAATAAGCAGTCCATGATCAATTGTATCGAAGGCTTTCTTAAGGTCGATAAAACTCCCGATGTAGACATTTTCTTATCAAAGGCAGTTGTTATGTCTTCTATTACGTTCACTAATACATGAGAGGTTGAACACTCACTTCGAAAACAATACTGACTGCTACAAAGAGTGTTATATTTGTTGATAAAATTTGTCAGTCTTTTATCAAATAGTTTTGATAAGAGAGATACTGGCCTATAATTTGTAAACGTACATTTGTCACCAGACTTATATATAGGTACTACTCTTGCAATTTTCATACTATCTGGGAAACAGCCCTGTGTAAAAGAAGTATTAAAAATATGTGTTAATGGTTTAACAATTGGGTGAATAACCTTTTTTAGCCATGCTTACACCATTATGGTCAGCAGATGTTTTACTATCCAAACTTTGTACAATGTCTTGTATTTCACTTTCTGAAGTTTCTAATAAATACATGGAATATTTTTATATATTACTCTCACCTAGATAGTCGTGAATCTTACCATTACAACTTGGTATATTGGAAGCTAAAGATGGACCAATGCTAACAAAGAATTGATTAAAACCATCAGCAATTTCAGTTTTATCACATAAGGTCTTATTGCCATCCTGGAAAGTGTCTGAATAATTAGGACTATCTTTTTGTCTTTTATTTATGACCCTGTTTAAAACTTTCCATGTCTCCTTCACATTGTTTTTATATTTTTCTAGTAAGTTTGAATAATAAATTGTGACATAGTCCATATTAATATGATTACTTTCAAATACGCGTAAATAGCAACAATCATTTCAGCAACACAAGCAGACGCTGTTACTCTTCACAGGTTCATGCGGGAAAAACTTTGAACGCGGGCGATAGCCTGTTTCAGGGGAACAAAATGTACGTGACTGAGAACTAGGCCTATGCACCCTAGTCTAGGTTAAGTTTTGGACTAAGTTAGGGCCCATCCCTAACTTACGTCAGAACGTAGGGCCTAGGCTTCAGGCTCCAGGCTCCAGGCTCCAGGCCAGCTGCCTAACTAACGTAGGGCCCAGACTGTAGCCTCTAGACTACCCTAGTCCGCAGTCCGCAGACCTAGTATATGGGTCGCACTAGGATTCGTGCAATATGCCCCATTTGCAAAATTTGGCAACCGCACCTTCAAAATTCTGGCTGGTTTCGATCTGTCTCAAATTCACATTGGACCTAGGTTATAGGCTACTAGGTACCTAGGCCTACCCCTACTATTCTCAGGCTATAGGTAATTCATCTTGGGGCCTACAGATTATTGATTCCTTGCCGAAGGCAGGCAAGAAATCTTTGCGATGGTGATGTCGTGTGTGTATGTATGTGTATGTGGCACTTTGCTTGTAAAGGCTCTATCTCAAGAAGGGTGACCCCGAGGGATCTCATACTTGGTGTGTGAGTTGGCCATATTAAGTAGATGATCCCTATTGTTTTTGGTGGAGGTCAAAGGTCATTTGGAGTCACGAGAGGTCAAAAGGTCAAAACCTTGTAAACACGATATCTCAAGAAGGGTAACTCCGAGGAATCTCATACTTGGTGTGTGGGTTTCCTATATTAAGTTAATGATCCCTATTGTTGTTGGTGGAGGTCAAAGGTCATTTGGGGTCATTAGAGGTCAAATGGTAAATACCTTGGAAATTTTTTGTAAACACTATCTCAAGAAGGGTAACCTCGAGGGATCTCATACTTGGTGTGTGGGTTGGTCATATTGAGTAGATGATCCCTATTATTTTGGTGGAGGTCAAAGGTCATTTGGGGTCACGAGAGGTCAAAAGGTCAAACTCTTGTAAACAGGATATCTCAAGAAAGGTAACTCCGAGGGATCTCATACTTAGTGTGTGGATCGGCCATATTGATTAGATGATCCCTGTTGTTTCTGGTGGAGGTCAAAGGTCATTTGGGGTCACCAGAGGTCAAATGGTCGAAACATTGTGAACACTCTATTTTCAAGAAGGATAACTCCGAGGGATCTCATACTTGTTTAGTTGGTTGGCCATATGGAGTAGATGATCCCTATTGTTTTTGATGGAGGTCAAAGGTCATATGGGGTCACCAGAGGTCAAAAGGTTAAACCTTGTAAACACTTTATCTCAGGAAGTGTAACTTTGAGAGATCTCATACTTAGCACGTGGATTGCCCACATTGAGTAGATGATCTCTATTATTTTTGGTGGAGATCAAAGGTCATATGGGGTCACCAGAGGTCAAAAGGTCAAAACATAAAGGATCTAATACCTAGTATGTGGATTGCCCTTACTGAGTAAATGATCCCTATAGATTTTGGTGGCGGCCACAGGTCATTTGGGGTCACCAGAGGACAAAAGATCAAACCCTTGTAAGCACTATATTTCCAGAATTTAACTGTGAGGGATCTCATACTTAGCACGTGGATTGCTCATAGTGAGTAGATGATCTCTATTATTTTGGTGTCGGACAAAGGTCATTTGGGGTTACCAGAGGTCAAAAGGCCATGTAGGGTAGGTAATCCCTTTTTTAAGTGGAGGTAAAAGGTCATTTTGGTCACAAGACTTTCAAAAGGTCAAAACCAACATAACATCTTAAGTAGGATAACTGTTAGGCGATCAAATTGCTTGTCCTGTGGGTGATTCATGTTTGTCACAATATATTCATACGGCAAGGAATCACAAAGCCTTTTGGCTCTCTGGTTAATTCTAAGAATGCTTCCACTTAGTGTCCAAAATATGTCCCAAAACTTTAATTTATACAAGAGATCCTGTTTCGTTCTTTAAACATTATATCAAGCTGCTACATCTTGTTACTAGCACGCGGACTATTGTATGCTAAATAGCATGCACCCTGAACCCTCGGGGCCCCTGGAAATTGTTCACCCAGTCCACCCGCTAGCTACGCCAGTGTTGCCCAATATACCTCAAAATCCCAGAGTGAACGTTCCAAATATTCGAATTTTTCCAAGGAATCCAGGGGTTACGACCTCTCTGTCCAGTCATTATTTCCATCACACATGTGGCATCCACTCTGAAATAAGTCACTCTGCAAATTGAACCCACAAGTGCTCCACGAACGGAGTGAGTAGGTAGACGTAGTCTTCTTGTTGTTACTAGCCGAGACTTCTTGATTTTTACTATGTGATCGAAATAGTCTCAAAGTTATTGTTACTAACATAGGCGTTGGAAGCTATTCGAGACTGGAGAGGGGGCTGAACCTTGTTTCCGATCGCGGTCCTTGGGGAGGGGTCTAAGGGATGGGGGTGTCCCCCTCCCCTTTGGAAAATTTTTGGATATTTGAGGGTCCTTAGATGCAATTTGGTGCATCATTTTGAACAAATAATAAGGTAAATTACTGCAAATATTTTACATTTCTTACAGAAGAGATAAATAAGGGTCCCCTTTGGAAAATATTTGGATATTTGAGGGTCCTTAGATGCAATTTGGTGCATCATTTTGGACAAATTTTAAGGTAATTAACTTACTGCAAATATTTTATATTTCTTACAGAAGAGACAAATAAGGGGTTTTCGTCCTTGGAAAGTGGGGGACAGGGGCTTAAGCATACTTCCGCTCCCACAAATTTCGCTGGGGATGTGTCCCCCAGCCCCTCGAATGCAGCTTACGTGTTCAAGGGTTGAAATAAGATTCCCCGCTTCCTACGCCCTTGGTTACTAAATAAAAACAGTGTAGCATTGTACTTGGCAATGTGAACACTGAAACGCCCTTCGTTTTGATGGAAATTGAAAATGTTAACACTCTGCCCTTTTGATAAAAAAAAAAAGAAAAAAAAAAAAAAAAACGTTTCCTTGAAATATGTGCTGTGCACATTCTCTAATAAAACTCAGCATCATTAAGCAATAGCAGTCTGACTCCATGACACTCATTTCTTGAAAGCTAGAAATTTCCCTTATGGTCCGATGTTTCAGAAAAAGTCTTAATTTCCATGAAATTGTTTTTCGCAACTTAGAGCCCCTGCTATCCGGCAGAATAACATGGTACCATTCCCCCCGAAAAATAAATTTTTATGAAAACGTTAATTCACAACTCGTTTGTGTAGGTTTTCAGGGAAACCTGAGGTTTGATGAATTCCTCTTAAGTAAATGTGTTGAAGATATTGCACAGCTGCTCATTAGTGACCCATGAGTACAGGCAAGCATGTCCTCCTATAAATATCTCATTTCAACCCATGAACACGAAAGCTGCATTCGATTTCCGATTGTGACTTTTAATTCGGACTTAGCAATAATGATGACCCGAGAGACACAATAAATCATTTTAAGAGTAGCGTCCTCTTTATGGACTGCCTGGACTCGGACCAAAGAGTTGTGTTTTAAGAACACCTAACTGTAGTTAGCACGTACAAACAAGATTTTGAAATACTATGGAGTCGCAATACATTTTGGTTTATTTGCAACAATGCAAGTTACTAATCAACTATCAATTCAGCCTCATAAGTTCTACTCCAATGTGTTTTTATTGACATTGATCCAAGCAATGTTTTGCTCTTTGCTATGATTAGCCGAGGAGGATAGGCAAACACGGAATATTCAATGAAAGAGTCAAAAAATGGTTAAAGGGTCTTGTGACGAGGAAATTACATAGTTAGATCAGTCTGTTGCAACTCCCTGGTTAGATGTTTGATTTAAAAACCATTAAAACCCAGAAAATGACCGCAATTCCAATCACTCAAATATTGACCATTTTACACGGTAGTTTCTAGTTCATACTTGTATCATGAGAACCGTGAGCAAAGTATGCAAATTTGTGACGTCGAAAGATGGACAAACCAAACATGGATAATGTCATCCTTTGTTTTCAACTTTTATTTAGAGGTCATTTGTAGCATTGTTATCACCCGAGGGATTTATTATGAAAGTTAAAATTGTTACCTTGACAAATATTGATATCACTCTCCAAACTGTAAACAGTCTCGGCTGTAATTAAGAGAATAATTTGTGTAGGGTTAACAAACGAAATCTTAACACTGTGCAACACTCCACATCATCATTTTGGCATAGCTTTAGAAACCATCAAACTTTCAAGATGTATATCTTAAGAATGGTAAAAGATAATGAAATAATTCCAACGGAACTTTCATTTGGTGGCATTTCACCATAACTGTAATAAGATCATCATTGCCGAGATGTAATTTTGGAATTGAACTTTGCAGTACAACTAAGCGAGCCAGGAATTGTTATGCAAAGCTGTTCGATTTCAAGTCTTATCAATCTTTCTTCATTTTCAAAAACAAAACAGGAGCAAAAATGATCAACTCAAACTCCATAGGCGTGGGAAGCTGTTCGAGGCTGGGGATGAACGTTGTTTCGGATCGCCGTCCTGGCGGAGGTATTAAAGGGGGAGGGTGTGTCCCCCTCCCTCCACCTTTGGGAAATTTGTGAATATTTGAGGGTCCTCAGTTAGATACAAGTTGGTGCAACATATTGGGGAAATTGTAAGGAAAATTGCTACATGTTTGAGACATTTGTTGTAGAAAACAAATAAGGGGTTTCCGCCCCTTGATTGGGAGGGCAGAAGAGCGCTTCCACCCCACCACATTTTTGACCGAGATTACAAAAGCCCCACCCCCGGTTCCTGCGCCTATGCAAAAATTTGCATCTTCATATCTTGTTTGCCTATCGGGATATGACATTCTAATAATTTGTTACGAAGCTGCCATTTTGGAATTCAACGGCTTGTAGCAAGTCGATTTTTTGGCATTTCAGGCTCACTACCGTATGTGTCTAAGACCTTTTGGTTGGTCTTTGTATTTTGTTTCACTCTAGGTGTCACACAAATATAACATGTACTTGGTCGTATCAAATCAAAAAAATATAGCACTAGATCTCTTAGTCCTAAAATCATTTTCTGGATAGTAGTTAAAGTTACAAAATAAATGGTTATAAATT
>WURT03641793.1:0-19926 GCA_009936505.3 Holothuria glaberrima | reverse complement strand
TCTTCTCCATCTCTGGTCGGAAAGAACCAAAAATTTGCCACTCTGTGTAAATATATGATTTGTATCACATGACTATGTAAATGAAATGTAACGTAATTATTTCGTGACATCACAAAGATAGAAAGCTTTTATCGGACTACGCGTGTCCTATAAAAGCTGTCCGTCGATGTGACGTCACGAAATAATTAGTACACATTTCTTTTACATAGTCATGTGATACAAATCATATATGTACACAGAATGGCAAATTTTTGGTTCTTTCCGACCAGAGATGGAGAAGATTCTAACTAAAACTCCAAAAAATCGGACTGTAATCCGATCTGAAATCGCTGTAGTGTGACCCGCGCTTAAGGGCAACTTTTGTCATTTTATGTGCTGAGGAAAATATACAAATTTGAAAGTGTGCTATATTTTACAGGGCCCTGGCTATCATGCTTGCAGAGCAGGGGCCAAGCCACAGAGCAGGGGGAGGCCTGGCCCTCAAATGTCCCCCCCCCCTTGGCTACGGGCCTGGATCAGAGTTAGGATTATTGGTCTAATGAACCTTCAATCTACACGTACAGTAGTAAATCAGTAAACCCTGTTCAGTCATGTACATAATGTAACAATAATCACTGCGGCAACACATGCTGACACATGTGAGTCAAAACTTGGATTTTTTGTACTGACCTCTACTGCACAGTAGGTCTAGTTCAGGCAACAAAGGGTACATGAGAACTAGGCTTACTTACCCAACTGTAGGCTAGGCATACCCTTGCATTGAAGTCTTAGGCCTGGCTAAAGATTTCAGTGTTGAAAAGTTGGTCAAACAATGACAGGAATGGATCTTCAAAGACCAGTTGACTCAGAGGATTTTTACTGTCGCTGGCCAGATTATCAGTAGGGCCTTGAAAGAAATCCAAGCTGTCTGCCATGCAGCATACACTGTAGGTCATACTGTAAATACATTTTACTCAACACTGATCCGCACACATCATACAATTGAACAATCTTAGCAGCTTAACTATAAGTTTGAAGCTATTATTGCATGAATTTATGTTAAAAGTAAAAACGCCCCACCAATTGTGAATACCATAGATACAGTATCTGGCCTGTCCCAAATTTTTGGGGTGATGCAAAATATTCTTTCAATAGGCCTAAGTAGCTCCCCCTGGTTCCATTAGGAAGGTGTTTAGAAGGAGGTCTCTTTGAAGCAATGTTCATTTTGGATTGTAATTTTGCTTTTCTCCACAAAATACTTATGTCATTACCGAGATCAAGTAGGATCAGTGATGCATTTTCAAAATCAGAGTTGGGGACTGGAGTCTGGGACTTGGACTCAAGTCTGACTCGAGTCCTACTGTATTTTTGGGGACTTGCAACTTACTTGAGACTTGGGTGAAGTGGGACTTGACTTGAGACTTGCTCAAAATGGTAGTAAAGAATTGTGACTTGACTTGCGACTTGCCCCAAAAGACTTGATATTTTATGAGCGACTTGCTGGCTCAATAAATTATGAGACTGGAAAGATCATTTTCATTCACAACACAACTTTGTCATGCCGATACATTTGCACGTAAGACTGTACATGGTTGGTTGCAACTTGCACTACTTTACCTATACTTTGCCTGAAACTGTACTGTAAAGTGCTTCATGCCAGGCATGCATTAACCAAACATGGCTGCGAATGTGAGTATACCAAGAGTAGTTTAGTTTGCATACAGGTATAAAGAGCACGAGATTTCTGTATTAAAGAGAAGTGCTGTGTGCATTAAATGTGGGATTAAGATACCAGATGGTCGTTCTACGACATTGAAGTGCACATTTACGCTACGATTAAAGGTAGCGTGACATGCCTCCAAACAGAGCTGTTTGACAGTCAAAAGAATTAAGTCCTCCAATGAAAGATCTGTTGGAATTATTTCAATATCTTTTACCATTCTCGAAATATACTGTACTGTACTTCTTCAAAGTTCGATGGTTTCTGAAGAAACTCCTGCCTATGCAAACTCCTGCCTATGCAAAAATAATGATGTGGAGTGTTGCACTGTGTTTAGATTTCTTTTGTTAACTCTTTATAAATTATCTCTTAATTACTGATCAGACAGATTACAATTTTTTGAGTGACATCAATGTTTCTAAAGAAAAGAATTTTAACTTTCATCATAAGCCTCTCAGGGGATAACAATGCTACCAGTGTCCTTGAAATTAAGGTTGAAAAAACTAAGTCTACATAAGCCATATATGGTATGTCCATCTTGCGGTGTCACATATTTGCGTGTTTATTCATGATACAAGTGTGAAATAGAAATTACCCTATAAATGGTTAATATTTGATGGATTTTAATGGGAATTGTGGCTTTTTTCTGGATATTTAATGCCTTTTACAGCAAATATCCCTACTTTGTTATCTTCATGTCACACGACCTTTAAACTTCAGACATTTAGACACACAATTAATTGGTTTGTTATAATTTGCATGTTACTAGTATGGAGTAGTCTGCCTAGTGCCTTGTACCTGTACATACCAGGTACATACAGGTAGTTATGACAGATTGAAGGGTGGTTCATTGAGTTCATGATCAACTGTAAAAATAATCAATTTATGTTTCCAATACATGTATTGACGTACCCTAAGATAGCATCTGTCCATTTAATATTTTGCAGACTGAAGGAATGTGGGCAGTCATGAATATGTGTGTGTGTGCATGTAGAACTGTAGGTTACTGTACTGTATGCAGCATAGTCAAGTGGTCAGAGCATTTTACTTGCAATCAGGCAGTCAGGGGGTTCAACTAGTTGCAGGGTATCAAAGATGGCAAAAATGGAACCTACTGCCATTGTGCTCAGGCTCTGTAAAGGTCAGCATTTGCATCTGGATCACCAAATAGAGTAATGGATTATAAAGGGCTTTACTGTAGTCTTCTTACCAGGTTCAAGAAGCCATCAGAAGCTCACCGAGGAAGCCAACTCTTGCTGGATCGGAAGATAAAATGAGACCTGGGCCTAACATATTATTCATTGTATTAATGAAAATGTAGAGACTCGAGACTTGACTTGAGAATTGCTCACAGCGACTTGCTCATAAAGACTTGGGACTTGACATAAGACTTGACGTTGAGAGAAATCCATAGGCATGAACATTTTTTCAAGCAGATGATGTTTTAAAATCATGGGGTTTTAAAGGAAGAACAATTTAAACATCTACAGTATCTGTGGACACTACTGAAAAGTGAAAATCATGATTAAAGCTTGGCCATGTGCAGAAATAGACCTCACCCCAAAGCATGTCTAGCATTTTTAATGTTGAAGAACATTATAAATTAAGTTTAAAGTGTGGCAAAAACTTCATCTACTGTACTGAGTTCTGCAGTATGTAAATGTTACACTGATATGCAGTGGATGAAAGGAGTGCAGAACAGTTGTTAAAGTTCAAGTCAATTTTAAATGTACACAGTACCCTGATCACCAAGCCAGGCCTAAGCTAAATATCTGACACTAATGTAAATTGCCCATTTTGATGATTTTAACAATTTTTTCTTCCTTTTTCCCAACAGAGGAAAATCCTTGATGGAAGTCTGGGTTTTGCTGCTGGGGTAAATCATATTTTGTTCTATTTTGCTGTATGTATAATATGACTGCGAAAGAAATGATAAAATACAGAGTAAAGACAGTCCATTTTCCAGATGCAGTGCTAGAGACATACAGTGTAAGGTTGGGGTGGGGGGCGTAATAGTTGGAACTATCTAAGCAGTGCATCACGTTGGTTAATAACCTACAGTATAGAGTGCCATGCAAATTTTTGCTAAAGTGCCTCTTGGATTGCCCTTTTAAGTTGAATTTAAATATTTTTAAGATGCAGTACCATGGTTAAAAATTCCCTTTGTCATAAAACAGGAAATAATTTGGGCCATTCTACTCCATCAGAATGGTGCCTGCCTCTGTCCTTTCAGAAGAAAGGAGCTACAGTAAAAGCATCATTACAAATTTTATACAAACTCTGCAATACAGTATCTCTACAGACAGAGCCGTCTGTAGCTCAGTAATGTTCTTGATTGATCCAGATGTAAGCTGTTGCTATTGTCATCTCTTTACAGGTAATGTTAGCTGCATCTTACTGGTCCCTTCTAGCACCAGCAATTGAGCATGCAGAATCAACATGGAGTTCAAAAGAGTGGGCTGCTCTTCCTGTAGGAATTGGCTTTCTCCTTGGAGCATTTTTTGTGTACATAGCTGATGTTTCAATGCCTTATTTAGTAAGTATTCTGTACTGTATTAGTGGAATTGTTCATTACTGTACTTAAATATTAGTGCTGGCATACTTTAAAGACAGATATTCATCATCCCAGACAGTTCCAATTCTCCCAACTTGGTTACTTCTAGCTCTGCCCACAACTGTCTTTAGCTTCTCCTTGTACAGACACAAACCTAGTGTATTGCTTAAGGTGATATCCCGGTGAGCACACAAGTCCCTAATGTGTAATCAGAACACTCTCTTTGAATGCTGTGTAATATTAGTTACCCTGCATCTTTTGGTTATGAAATTCTGATGTTAATCAAAGAGCAGTCACCAATTGAGACTGAAATTCTGATGTTAATCAAAGAGCAGTCACCAATTGAGACTTTTGCTTACCCCCAAGTAAAAGTCATATTTGGGGTGATGAGTATCTGTCTTTGAGCTTTTTTGCACCAAATTTATTGTAGTTTTGAAAATGAGAAATTGATTATTATTTACAGTGAGTGAAGTCAGTAAGGTAAGGCCATCAGGTGAATTACAAGGTAATCAAAAAAAAAAGTTTTTACAATGATGCTAAGTTGTTAAAACTGGTTACGTGAAGGATTTCTGGTTTGTAGATTTTATCAACTGCAGTTCTTGTTCAGCACAGTAAGTGTTGACTTTAACATCAGTAGAAGCAAGGCAATTAGGTTAGGGGTGTGCAATGTGTTGGAAAGGTGGGGTGTGGGAGATGCTATTTAAAAATTGTCTATTTTTTCAATTTGATATAAAAGGGTAGAGTACCAAGGCAATTTGTAGGTTTTGAAAAAGGCAAGTCAACCAGTGCGTTAGAAGGCTGTCAATATTAAAGAAATTGAAAAAAATCACCCCCATAAATTTTGTTCCAAGTGTTAATAGCCTGATACTTTGGAGGCAGAAGGGCACATATAGTGACTTAGAGGGCATAAGCAGTCTCCCCAAACTTATTTTGAAACAATAGCTAAATTGCCCAAATTTCCTCTTATTTCTCTTCCAGGTATCTTTCATGATATTTCATTCAAGGTAAACCAACAAGTTACTACTTGTTCACAGTTTGGTGAGAAAAGCAGTGTCACATGATTCTCAAGAGCCATTCATGAAATAGGGTAGACTACTACACTAATCCAGATTGGGGTGACTGCATTTTCCCTGTAAAAAATGGATGCTGCATTTAGCTGCCTTCATTTGGCCTTGATTTTTTGGGCACCACTAGAATGGTCACCAAAGGCAAAATTTGTCTGTAGTGCCTTCAGTAAATTCAAGGCCTGAAGCACAGCTGTATTCAGGGTCCCCCATGAAAAGTGCAGTATATCTTGCCCTAGCATTAATGATTGGTACTTATAATTGATCTCGTTTTTTAATGTTTTAGAATGTTTCTTCTAATCCTGCATTGGCTATGGCTCCTAAAATGCATGATGAACCTAGCAGCAGTATACTAGGAAATGATGCTGAGGCTGCTCTTCCAGGTAGGTTTGGCAAACCAGAAGTATTTAACATAAACTTTTTTTTGAGTATATACCAAATAGGAAATTATGAAAGTATTTTGGTAAAAGTACTGTAGCATTTAGTTCCTTTGTGTACAGCTTTTAAGATGTTACTCGGTGAATTTATCATATTTTCTTTCCAGTGTGAACTAGTAGGAAGTTGAGGTGACATAATATACTCACAATAACAAACATGCTTTGTTTGTCCATAGCACGAAATTTAAGGTGTCCGCTCATGTCTCGAGACATACTTATCATGCATGTTATCATGTCACAAGGTTAGGTTTAGGGTGGAGACATGAAGAAAGGTTATGGTTACAAATCTCAAGACTGCATATCATGCATGTGAACATGTTGTTCTAAAGTGGAGGGTTAGGGAAAAGGCAAACACTATTGGAGATGGCCCATACTTTAAAGTATTGGCAATTTTATCAAATGGTAATATTTTTTTCCTTTTTCTGTAGTATTAAAGCGCTTTTAATTCAGACTAGATCATACAGGTGGGAGAGGAAAATATTTATAATGCCCAAGTGACCTTTATCTTGTCACAGGTGACCCTTCCAGTGCCCCCAGGAGGAGGACAGCAGGAATGAGCAACTCTATTACCATCACCAGTGAGAATGGTGAAGCTGGTTTACCACATGTGCAATATAACCGAAACCATCTTACATGGAAGAGGATTCTTTTACTGATTGTAGCTATCACTGTACATAACATACCAGGTGAGTACCTTGCGGAGTGATTGTGTTCTGAGCAGTATCACATAGTTATAAGGGAAAGCATATTAAGGAAGAATTATGATAGAACTGAAAAATCAAAGACATTAAACAGGCTGTACCCTTGGGAAAGTGAGAAAGTATTAGCAGAAGTGTAAAAAAAATGCTTCAAGTCATAAGAGGAGAAAGAGTCTTATCATAAGGAAGGGCTATCAAAGCTAAAAAAGATACAATGTACAGCTTGTGTCAATATCTTTAACACTTGAGATACATTATGTTCATTGGCATGCTGATGAACATTCAGGAGACTTGCAGCAAGTCAAATACTAGAGTTGGTCTAAGTTGAGAATGGGAGCCCCTTGTGAAACATGAGAATTCAGATACTGTACGTGAATATGCACTTGAGACATAAAGACGTAGTTTGTAGCATAGGGCAAAGAATCTTGTTCATTTCCTCATCTGTCTGTGTCTGTTTGAAATGTGGACCTTTTGTCTCCTTTGGACAAGTTTTCAAGGCCATCTGATAATGCTGTCTGGTAAAATTGAATGTGACTAGAAAAGAAGTTCAAGATGCATGGAGCAGTATTGTCTGATTGTCCTCAGAGGATGTAGATAAGACTGGAAAATTGTATGTATTTGAAAAGGACAAACTCCAAGCTTTGTTCAATTTTCTAATTGCATTTTGTGGAACAGTGCCAAAAGTTTTACTTTTTCTAAATTCGGGATTCCATTTTGTTAATTGTTCATTTTCTATGATCTTCCCATGGTTTTCCCGCCGTTTACTGTGTTTTGTCCATTCTTCAATGAATAAAGAATTTTTACTAAGAATTGCACAGTTTGCTGAGGACAGGGTCTCGGTTGTCTTGTTTATGTGTGTACGTTTTTCACACTGCTAAGCTGTAGCAGAGTCGTAGTAGAGCAAGTAGACCTTGAAAACCTAACAATATCCGTTGTTTTCCACATAGAGTGTTCTAAAACTGAAAGTTTACAACTTCTGCTCACATTTCTAATGTATTTTTCATTGCCAGTCAAAATTGCAAATTTTGTGTCGTATTACCTATTCCATAAATTCTGTCCGTGTTCCGTAACATGGAAAAAAGTTGGCTTAAGTTTAGAAGGTCAAATGCCATTTTCTTTTGTGGCAAATGATATGTTGCTGACAGATAGGGGGATAGAAGTGTACATTAGTGGAGATGTAGGATTGTCCATAGCTTGAATTAGGCCATTAATTCAAACAAAAGAGCACTTATGTTTAGAGCTATCATATTTGAAGTGTTATGTTCACATTTATGATGCTTTTATTTATCTATTTTTTTTTTTCGTTTTTGTGGTTTTGAAGTTATCTTTGTGTGACTTTGTATTTCTTTCCTTGTTTCTGTAGTTTTCAATTTTCTTTATCACAGAGAACTTGTAAGCCTACTCGAAATGTCACATTGTTTTGTAGGTACTAGTAAAAACAGGAACAGGTAAAAAAGACAGATAAACATTGGAATTAGATTTGTTGTGACGTAGAGTTGTGAAAAATATGATAGTTATTGCTGACTTTATTCAAATTGTCTTTCTTGTTTGACTAAATATATATATTCAAAATATTGGTATAAGCTGGTACTCCTCATGCTTGTCCTGTAATTGGTGTTTTCAAAATGACCTAAAGCAGCAATATGTAAAAAATTTCTAAGCCTGTATTTCAAAAAAAAAATGTCTCATTTCATGTCTGAAGAAAGTTAATATATCACAAAAGTCTTAAAATTTTGAGACAAATTGACATCTTGGGACACAAAGGAATTAAATACCTACTAATAAGCCTGGAAAAAATGGTAGAACCACATAACCCCATGCCTTCAGTACCTGTCAGATACCATGCCTTCAGTACCTGTCAGATACCATGCCAGACTGATGCCCTGGGGGGGAGGTGTACCCCTCTCTTTTGGGAAATTTTCTAATACTTGAAGGTCCTTACATGCAATTTGCTGTGACATATTGTGCAAACTTTAAGGAAATTACTGAAGTTTTTTTACAGTTTTTGCAGAGGTAAAAAATAAGGGGTTTTTATCCTTGAATTGGGCAGGGGCTTTGGGAGTGGTAAGCATATTTCTTCCCCCTCTAATTTGACTAGGATGAACTATGGCCCCCTCTAGTCCTCACTTTCTATGCCTATGGAATAGATCATTTGCACTGACCAGTTTTGTTTTTCTTTTCTTCATAGAGGGCTTAGCAGTAGGTGTTGGATTTGGAGCTGTGGGTAAAACTCAAGCAGCCAGTTATGAATCTGCAAGGTTTGTATTCATGACCTTTGACCTTCTAGCTATCCTCATCTGAAGTTGTAGATAAATAGTCAGGGAAACCCTGGCATGAGGAGACATGTTTACATTTGGTCTTTTCACTTATCCCCCAAAGTCAGGGAGCAAAATGTGAAAAAACTCACTTCCCAACCAAAAAAACATACTTTCCTGATAGCCTCATGCCTACATCAATGTGGATAAATGTTGAAAATGTTCCGGATTAGTTTGCTACAGCAAAACATGATGTCACTGTTCACTGCAACCTGAACCTAGTCAGGGGTCGACTTTAACAGTCGTCTGGTCGCCCGAGACAACCAAAATTTGTAAGGGACAACCAAACAGTACAGGATTGGTTGTCCATTGGACAACCAAAGTTTATGCAAAAAGAAAACAAATGGCCTCAATATGGTTAATAAAAAATTCGTTTTAGGGCAACTAAATTCTCTTTTGGACAACCAAAATATGGTAGACAGGTTGTCCAGTTGACAACCAAAAAATTTTCTTAAAATTGAGGCCTGCTTGTACGATGTAAGTGTTATTGGTTGAATGCTTTGAGTGACCAATAGCAAGTGCTCCCATTAAATATGTATATTCAGATTCGAAGCTCCACCTTCACTGGAAGTGAAAATCAGGACAAAATGTTCCCTGCCATCAAGGTATTAGTGAAAAGACCAAATGTAAAGTAAGTTACCTTGCGGCAGGGTTACCCTGACTAGCAGGTGAAGAGCTGTGTCACGAACTCCTTTCAGTGGCACAGCGAAGCCATTTCTTGATTCCATTCCATTGAGTTGTGCAAATATTGTGAGTCGTCAAGGGACAGCTGCGGGTTGAGGGGGGGGGTTTGTCTGGTTTGGAATTGTCCAGAGAAAGTTGTGTGGTCACAGAAATCACAAAATTACAGTAAGTGAAACATGTATTAATTATAACTTTGTGTAGAAAAGCATTCAGAAGTGATTTCACTTGCTCATGGGCAGATGAAGTCAAAGCAAAGATACTAAAGTGAATCTTCCGTGTCGCTAATTGCTGCCACAAAAAATTCCATCATAAAAAAAAAAAAAATTCTCAATTGTTTCATTTGTTTCAGAAACTTAGCCATTGGTATTGGTATTCAAAATTTCCCAGAAGGCCTTGCTGTTAGTCTTCCACTTCATGGTTCAGGATATTCAAAATGGAGAAGTTTCTGGTGAGTGATTTTCATGTTTTAGGTTGTTGTTTTATAGAGGTTTATTTTCCCTTTGTTGAGACATTTGTGGAACAGTATTCATTCTTTATTACAAAGTCAAAATGGCCATAACAGCAGGCAGTATGACAATAAAGATCAAACAGGCCCTGTTATGTAGAATAAAGTTAAGCAATGAAAGGAAGTATGGTTGTACTCTTTTACAACAAAATACAAGCACATCATTATCTATGTCATTGATCCCATGGGGAAAGTAACATTAGCTTTGGTTTATGCTTCTTCAAATTTTGCAGTAAATATTACAGTGGTTCCATTCCAGCCACACCAGAAAATGACAATTCAGATAAATTTAGCCCCTTTGAGTTGACGTATGGTGGATACAAAAGATCCCAACTGCAAGGGTAGGTTCTTGATTAAGAGATGGCTCTGTTGTCTGATCCACCCAACCAGGCACCCTAACCCAACCTGCTGTCTTTCCTTTGAGTTGACATATTGTGGATACTAAAGATATCAACTAAGGGATCCCAACTGCATAGGTATGTTCTGGGGTAAGAGTTGGCATTGTTTAATACTGATCAGTCCAACCAGGCATTTATGTATGGCTAGGAAGGATAGGGACTTCATCCATACTGTTCACATGAAGAATATTGACATTACCAGTTCGTAAGGGCTCATGTCAAGAAACTGTAGGGTCAAAATAAAACGAGATTGCAAGAAGCAGGAGGTTACTGGTATTGGTCTAGAAAAACAAAAAGGGAGAAAGTAATGGGGATCCCTAACTTCTCACTAAAAGTAGTGAATGCTTGAAGAATAGCAAATTAGATATATACTTGTTTATTAAAGTGACAGAAATATCAGAGTTGAAATATCTAGGAGCATTGAAGTGTAGAAAAAACACCTTCCCCACCAAAGAGACTGACTAGAGGACTTAATAATTGTGTATGGGTTTACAGTACTATGCCACTGTTGTAGAAAAACTGTGGAAATGATGGGCCATACCAGTGGACACTGGTTGTAGCTCATAAAACAGAATTTATTCACTCCATTTTAAAAGTACATTTCACAAAAATTTGTGATTTTGCTCTTCTGCTACTCCAATCTGCTACAATATGTGGTAGTTGTAGTATTGTATTGGAATGTGTTAGCTATACAAATCCTCTGCAAACAAACTTTTTTGCAAGGAGTGGTTCATTATCCAAGTCAGTGTTTGCATTACGCAGCTCGATTGCACAATTTCTGCACTCTATTCAACAATCCTGCAAGTTTTAAAATCACTTACTGTTGCAACTTATCAAGATTCCCCCTCCCCCTGCCCCCACCTGCCCTTTCAACCAAAATCCTTTTGAAAGTATTTTGGAAGAGGGGAATCCCCCTTCCTGTCTCACTTATTCCCAAATTCTGAGACCTGGTGCCCTTTTTGTTTGAATGAAAACAGAAGTAATTACTATAAGAAGTACTACAGTGAAGTTACAAATTGTATTAAAGTTTACTATTTTAAATAAAAGGTTAACAATTTTTTTGTTATTTTCACAAATCCACAAAACATACTCTTTCTTCTGACTCATTGTACTAGTACTGATTCTTGTAATTTTTTGGTACATCTTTATTCAGGTACAAGCATTTTTCATTTTTAGACCTTTTCTATATTTTTGTATCATTACAAGTATTTTCTGATTGTCTCTGTTATATCAGGTATGGTCAGCTGAGTGGTATGGTGGAGCCTGTAGCTGGTCTTTTAGGAGCGTTAGTTGTCAGTTTAGCCGAACCTCTGCTGCCATATGCTCTGTCATTTGCTGCTGGGGCCATGGTCTATGTTGTTATGGATGATATAATTCCAGAAGCACAAACAAGGTAAATTCAAAGTCAAAGAAAATATTAATAAGTCAAGGTATCACATGTATGTAATTGGCCTCTGCAGTCTTTTCTTGACAGTTTTGATATCAGTAGGTACAAGGGTTGAAAGAGAAAAAGAATGAATGAATAAAAGGAAATACATAAAAATGACAGACTTGTGGTTGAAGTGAAAAAAACTCTGTGGCTTCTTTAATGGTTGTACAGCATTGACTGTAATTCTAATAAATTAACCCTTTTGCATGAGTAGTCACTTGACATTTTTGGAGATTTATACCTGTCTGGATTATTTGCTGGTAGGCAAAATTTCAAAATGGAGAAAATTCAAAGGCTTGGAAGCTACTGTACAATACCAGCATGGTTTTTTTGTTTATCCGGTTGTAGGAAATGTACAGTAATGGCAATTGTACAGAAGACTGTCATTACACGTAAGAGTGAATTACACATTTCTGAGTGAAAATTTGAAACAAGAATAGAGACTCCATTTGAAAGTGAAAAAAAAAAGATGAAAAGAGAGTGCATAACAGAGAGAAAAATTGCGTTCTTGAGGTACTGGAATTTTATGCAATTCTCCACTGGAAGTAATAGAATTCACATGATTTTGGTGAACAAGTGAAAAGTAAGTTTTTTTCTTTGAATTTCAAAACATCTTTTAACCCTCTCTTTATGAGAAACCATCTTTGTATAAAAAGCAGTTGAAGACATTAGTCATGCTGTTTGTGTGATGTGTTATCCTACAGGATTTACCTTGGTGATTTGAGATAATTGTTAAATATCAGTATGAGTCTTCTCTTAATACAAGCAAGTCAAAGATTAAAGTGCAAAGTCAGTTTCTTGCAGTTTCTGTAATTCCATAACTTTGTAAGGTATGTGGACATGTAACCAAAATAGTTGTTGTACTCAACAGTGGTAGATTAAGATGCCCTGATGAAATTGTTGGAATTAAGTGAATATCTTCTAACATTCTCAAGAAAAACTTCTTCAAATTGTTACAATTTTTGAGATTTCTCATAGATGCAAAAATTATGATGTGGATTGTCTGTATTTCTTTTGTAAATTCTTTATAAATTATATGTTAATTACTTACCACCTAGTTTCTAGTTCAGTTTAATGTGTACATTTTCAAAATGGATATAGCTGCTTCCAAATTTAACACCTCAGTACTCAGGGCATGCCACCATTACAACTGCCCTTGGAATGATGGTTGAACAGAGGATAATATAACACCATACCTGATGAGATGCTCTTTCCACATCACAAATTAGCATATTTCGTTCTTTATTCATGATATAAGTGCTAAAACAGTAATTGTTTTGTAAAATAGTTAATATTTGATGGCTTTTGAAGGGAATTGCAGCTATTTATATTTTTCATTCCTTGCCGAAGGCAGGCAAGGAATCTATGCGATGATGATGTCGTGTGTGTGTGAGGGTGTGTATAGGTGTGTATGGTGCGTGTGTGTGTGTATGTGCTTGTAAACACGATATCTCAAGATAGCAATGACTGACACTTTTCATGTTTTGTATATAGATTTGTTATGTTGAGAGGAAGAACCCTATTGTTTTTAGTGGAGGTCAAAGGTCATTTGAGATCATCGGAGGTAAAACTGCGAAAACCTCGTAAATGTCTTGTAAACACGATATCTCGAGGTAGCAATGAAGGACACTTTTCATATTCGGTATACAGATTTGTCATGTTGAGAGGAAGAACCCAATTGTTTTTGGAAGAGGTCAAAGGAGGTCACCAGAGGTATAAAGCCAAAAATCTTGTAAACACGATATCTTGAGATAGAAATGACCGACACTTCTCATATTTGATATGGAGATTTGTCTTGTTGAGAAGAAGAACCGTATTGTTTTTGATGGAGGTCAAAGGTCATTTGAGGTCACCAGAGGTTAAACTGTAAAAACCTTGTAAATGGCTTGCAAACACGATATTTCAAGGTAGCAATGACCAACACTTTTCATATTTTGTTTATAGATTTGTCATGTTGTGAGGAAGAATCCTATTGTTTTTGGTAGAGGTTGAAGGTCATTCGAGGTCATCAGAGATCAAAAGCCGAAAACCTTGTAAACACGATATCTCAAGATAGGAATGACCGACACTTTTCATATTTGGTATATAGATTTGTCATGTTAAGAAGAAGAACCCTTTTTTATTTGGTGGAGGTAAAAGGTCATTTGAGGTCACCAAAGGTTAAACTGCGAAAACCTTGTAAATGGCTTGTAAACACGATTTTTTGATGTAGGAATGTCCGACACTTTTCATATTTGGTATATAGATTTGTCATGTTGAGAAGATGAACCCTATCGTATTTGGTGAGGGTCAAAGGTCATTTGAGGTCACCAGCGGTGAAAAGCCGAGAACCTTGTAAACATGATTTCTCGAGATAGGAATGACCGACTCTTCTCATATTTAGTTTATAGATTTGTCATGTTAAGAAAAAAATTGTGTTGTTTAAGGTGGAGGTCAAAGGTCATTTGAGGTCACCAGAGGTTAAACTGCAAAAACCTTGTAATTGGCTTGTAGACATGCTATTTTGAGATAGGAATAAACAACACTTTTAATATTTGGTGTATAGATTTGACATGTTGAGAGGAAGAACCCAGTCGTATTTGGCGGAGGTCAAAGGTCATTTGAGGTCACCAGAGGTCAAAAGCCGAAAACCTTGTAAACATGATTTCTTGAGATAGGAATGACCGACTCTTCTCATATTTGGTTTGTAGATTTGTCATGTGAAGAAGAAGAAACGTATTGCTTTTGGTGGAGGTCAAAGGTCATTTGAGGTCACCAGAGGTTAAACTGCAAAAATCTTGTAAATGGCTTGTAAACACTGTTATCTCGAGGTAGCAATGACTGACACTCCATGTTTGGTACATAGATTTTTTATGTTGAGAGGGAGAACCCTATTGTTTTTGGTGGAGGTCAAAGGTCATTTTAGGTCACTAGAGGTCAAAAGCAGAACACTTTGTAAACAAGATATCTCAAGGTAGTAAGCTTTGATAGATATCGTATGTAGTATGTAGATGCATTATGGTGAGAAGATGAACCCTATTGTTTCTGGTGGAGGTCAAAGGTCATCTGAGGTCACCTGAGGTTAAAGTGTGAGAACCTTCTTAACACGATTTCTCAATGTAGAAAGCCTGGATAGATTTCATTTGTGATACATGAATGCTTTATGGTTGGAGGAAGAACCTCTATGTTTTGGAGAGGTCAAAGGTCACCTGGGGTCTTTAGAGGTTGAAAAGCAAAATTTCCCAAGAAAATCCCAACGTTTCCTATTGCAAGGAATCACTAAGCCTTTGGGCTTTCTGGTTAATACTTTTTACATCCAATAGGCAGTTGTGATATTTACATATATTCACAGACTTTTAAAGGGCAATTCTTGTCATCCCAGACAGTTGCAATTCTCCCAACCAAGCAACTTGGAGCTCCTCCCATCACTGTGAAAAGCTCTGCCTTGTGCAAACACAAACCTATTTTATTGCTTTAGGCCATGTTTTAGTGAGCATACAAGAATATAATGTGTAATCCAAACACTCTCTCTGTATTGAGTTGACTGTGAGTTACTCTGCATCTTTTGAATTTCCAAACTTTGATGTCAATCAAAGAGCAGTCACCAACAGAGAATTTTAGTACCCCCACACTAGAAAAATATACTTTGGGGTGACAAGTGTTTTGTCTTTAAGCTTTGGACATTGACCTCCAAGTACATCTCTGCTCCCTCCACCTTGACCTAATTATTTTCTTTTATTGTCACTATTCTTCTCTACTGTATGCACAAAAGGTAAGGCTAGTAAACACAAGAAAAAGCCTGAATAGAAACAAAACCACAGGGAATGTTAACCAAAACAAACTGACGGTGTTTGTTCTTCCAAGTATTAAAGTACATATTGAAACCTATGAAGATGTACAATTTGTGGATTGCCATTGGATGATAAAAGTTCACTGACGACCTGAAGCTAAAAGTACTGTACGCAGGGCTGTGCAGTAAGCCAGTATTACCCTGTATAAACAGGGATATGTGTAGATTCTTATCACAAATGTATACATACAACAGTTACACTGAGATTATGCCTCCTTACACTAACTTCATGCTGCAACAACAATGTATGGACCTGTTTCACTGTTACATACTTCCGTTGCATGTGTGAGTCTACCTGTGCAAACTAACTCGAAAGACAACAAAATTGTCTGGGATGATTCTTTTTCTATGCTATATCCTAGATATGCTGCTATTTAAAAAAAAATTAAAAAATTACTTTTTTACTGTACATTTGTTCTATGTTTGGCCTCTGTTCACTGTTCAAATTATGTTCGAACTGCGACAAAGTCTTAATACTCAAGAATATGGTTCTACAATCAAAAAATGGAATTCTTGATAAGTTATGTCATGAAATATACTGTGATGCTACAATAAACTGGCAGAAGAATAAATTTTCTCCTCATTGACAGAGGGAATGGAAGACTTGCTACCTGGGGATCCATCGCTGGATTCATCGTAATGATGTCTTTAGACGTTGCCCTAGGATGAAGCAGACTGTATGAAAAAATGTGGAACAAACTATCTTTGCTACTACCATCAAACATTCCAGTAACCATGGTCAACATTTGGACAAATTTTTGATTTTCTTATCACTGGCATTTTTGAAAAGGAGATACTTAATGGGAGGACTGACTTACCATTTTATGAGAATTTTAAAATCTTGAGAACTTTATCATTGTTTTAAAGTAGTTTTAAAACAGCCTTGATTTTGAAGGAAATGGGTACATTTTTGTATTTTCCTTGAAATAAGGTGATATTTAATACCCATTCAGTTTTTTATACTAATGGATACTTTTAAATTTTAAATCTGTTGAACCTAAACATTAAGTTTGCCTTTAAGATTTTAGAGAAGTTATTCACTATGTACAGTATTTAGCAAATTGGTGTGGACACACAATTTTACTGTTTTAGAAGTTTTATTGTAGGTTGCCAAAATGAACATGCTTTTTGGCGGGGGTGCTTAATGTCTTTGGGTGGCAGATTGTTGATGTTGATTGTTGATGTTGAGAACATGGTGCCATTGTGGTATGTTACTATTCAAGAATTGTATTGTTTTGAAAACGTCTGTAAATGTTTGGAATACCAGCATCTTAAAAAGTTGATAGACACTTGTACCGAGAAATTTTTAAAAGGAATTGGGCTCACACATGTTAAGGTATGATATTGTATTATAGAACATGCTAGAATAACCATAAGCCAAATTGTCTTTCAGCGTTAAGAATAAAGCATGCAAAACTTGATGTAAGCAGGAATACTGATAAGTGGATTCAACCTTTACAGGGTTACAATGCATGCTGGGAACGATTGCAATTTTAGTGTATCAGTGACAAAGACTGTCTACAGTATGTTGTAGTAGCAGACACATTATTTGCATTAAAATGATGATTTTTGGCAGTAATTGCATGGTAAATTTGAAGAAAAATGTTATGTCTAAAAAGTAAATATGTACATCTGAATAAAAAACATTAAATGAGGTTATGTTTTATCATAAAAAGAAAAGGATAAAATCATTCAAAGCATGTGTTTGCCTGCAAAATAATCATGGATTCTGTCTGTTGGTACATCAAAATACCCAGCATGCATTGCAAGTCTTCATTATCAATAATGCTTGCTTATTGTAGTTATGATGTCAAACACAGGTCACTGGATCATTCCTAAATTGTCTGACTCATTCCCAGTGGCGGAGCGAGGGAATTCTGTCAGAGGGGGCGAGAATGGCCTGTAGGAGGAGACCCTTTGAAGTAGGTACATACCCTATGCCTCAGTATGGTAAAAGCCTAAAAAGGGCTTAGATAGGTGATTTGAGTCAGTCAGGGGGTGGCTGACTGCCTCCCTGACTATATGGGCACCCCGCCACTGGGCATTCCTTGAAATAAGTGTTTATAGACTGCCTAACATTCAGCTGTGCCATCACTGCCTTCTGCAAAACAGTGTGTTCATGGAAGCCAACATCTTCGGAGTGTACTGGTTTCTGTTATCAAGCTCACCCTGGCATATGGCTACGTACTAATATAAAGCATGCCACCATTTCATTATTTACCCCGAAGGTACTTTTGTGTCACAGTGCTGTGTTTTATTAACAAAGTAATAGGATGACACATAAGTTTGAATAATACCTAGAGCACAGTGGCACACCTAAGAGGGAGGGGGAAGGCTGGGGGGTAAGCCCCCACCTCAAAAGTCTCCCACCATGACCCCACAAAAGACCCCATCCTGGAAAAATATGTATAAAGATTCCATATTTGAAGCCCTCTCATGAAATGGTGGGGCCCATCCCTCCCTAGGAGCCATTCACAATTTATTTTCTGGCTAAGCCACTGCTAGAATAAGACTGATGCCAGTGAAACATTATGGTACACTACAACCAGGAGTGGAATTATTTTTTTTATGTGGAAAATATTTGCTTGCATTTCCACTGCAAAATCGCCTCTCCTTGATTAAAGTCAATGGGGCACGGTTGTACTTTTGGAGGGGGATTTTGCATACTTCAGGGATGAACCTCTAGCTGCCTCCACATATTCCCAGTGCTGACTAATACACAAAACTTGATACAAAGTGGGAAAGATTCCTCATATATCATCATAAAGTGTACCACATGTGAGGCTGAAATAAACTGTGAAAACATTCTAGTCACAAACATTTAACCACCAGAATGATGAGAGATTGGTATGGGTGGAACCAGTGTTTGCTTAGGACACATATTTTATCAGAGTTAATGCAAATGCGACCTACATTCATGCCTCTTAAGCTAGTCTGATTATTTACTCAGTCTTTCCCTTAATCCGCCCAAATGCAAGGCAATCAGTTGACTTGCAGTTTGTCGGATTTTATGACTCACACATACAGAGGTAAGCAAAGAAAAGGGTTACTAAAAGCTCTTTGTATTGATATTTGAATGTATAAGAAAGAACTTGTAAGAAATGATCCATAGTTAATGTTTTTCTAAAGATACAATCCTTAAGCTATTAGAGAAGGAGGGGGAAGGGGAAATGGTTAATGATCCATGAAATTTTCAATATATAATATAGGTTGATGATTCCATTTAATTTCTCACACGGACAGATTTACATTAGGAAGTTGCTAGCACTTTGTAACATTTTCAGACAGTGTGCAGTCAGTCCTCCTTTCTTAAACCAGAACGGTGACTGATAAAGAACCCTCATTGTGTGTTTGTATGCTCACATATGTGCGGCAAATCTGCTCCAGGTCAACTTTGTAGCGTAGTAAAGTCAGATTGTGTACAATATACGTATGCTAATAGTTGACTGTTGTACTTGCAGCTGAAATGAGACTTAAAGTATGTACTCATACCCATTCTTAAGCACACATGCCTATATTGGTACTAGTGAAGATGCATTTGTACTCGTACTCAAAACTTACAGAAGTTGCTGCCAATGCAAAATTTTCCACTCGTACTCATAAGAAATATACTGGTACTCGTTTTCATTACATTGTACTCACACTTCAGGCCTGGTACTCCGAGTTTACCGTTTACCAGGGGTAGACCATTTGCCAGTCAGCTGCAGGACAGCTTGGAGCCAATTCTGCATTATAGTGGCTGAGAATCAACATTACTTAAGTTTTACTCATTTCAAAGGGGAAGAGTTTGGGTAAAAGAGTATTTTTTACGCTATTGGGAATGACTATCGATCAGCTGGTCCTTACTAGGTACGTTAATAACTGTGTACTTGATCTGATTCATAGTAAGTGGGTGTATACTTTATGCTCAAAGGTAATTGCAAATTAAGTAGTCAGTTTTCTTCAAATTCAAGGGAGGCATTAAGCTTTGTCCAAGTTTGACCAAAACAGTATTTTAAACACTTGATGAAAGTATTGACGAGATGGTGTTGAAGGCACTTAAAAGGGAAAGTTTTGTGAACAGTTGTGGCTGGTACTTTGCTTTTAAATAAAGATATTTCACAAAGGCCAGACCCGTGGAAAGATATCATGAGGGAGGAAGGGAGATGGATGATGGACAATTGCAATGGAATTTAGGGGAGGGGGCACCAGTTTGACATTGATATGCAGATACCTTCAAGCCAGGGAATTAAGGAATATGATTGGACTTACTGAAGTACAACTTTATGTATGTTGGCTTCTAATTTTTCTGATTTGCCAAAAATTTATACTTGT